>CDFA01025678.1:0-18892 GCA_000826305.1 Acanthamoeba healyi | reverse complement strand
GGCGGCGATGCGACGGCCAGCCCTTGCCTGGTGGGGGAGCGGTCTCGTGGCAGTCACAGGCTGCCAGGCGACATTTCACTCCACCCCGGATATATAAGCCTGCTTCGGCCCCTCCACAACATACACCTACCAACACCACCAGCTGCACACACATCAACAACACCATGACCACCTCCCTCAGCAACGTGCGCCCATCCTGTCCATGCTCACACTTGCTCTCCTCCTCTTGTTCTTGCAGCTGACACACATGATGATGGCGATGATGATGGCACAGATCATCACCAGGAACCCGCACTGCCTCAAGGAGAGCGACACCGTGCTCCAGGCGGCCAAGATCATGAAGGAGCAGGGCGTGGGCGTCATCCCTATCGTCGATGAGAACCAGAAGCCGTGCGGCATGCTAACCGACCGCGACATCGTGATCCGGTGCATCGGCGAGAACCATGACTACAACCAGTGCAAGATCAACAGCGTCTTCTCCAAGGGCGTCGAGAAGGTCTACGAGGACCAGACCCTGGACGAGGTCTTTGACCTCATGAAGAGGAAGCAGCTCCGCAGGCTCGTGTGCGTGGACCGCAACGACAAGCTGTGCGGCCTCGTGTCGCTGTCCGACCTGGCTCACCACGTCGGCGACACCAACTTGCTCGGCGACCTCCTTCGCCAGATCCACCTCGAGAAGGGCCAGGAGAAGGGCGTGAGCAAGGGCCAGGGCCTGGGCCAAGGGCAACGCCTGGGCCAGAGCCAGGTCCAGACCCAGTGAGCGACGCGAGGCGAGAGAGAGAAAGAGAGCGAGAGAGGGCGGCGTCCTTTGAGCGTGTCACGACTTCTTACCCCCGATGCTGTCCTCTTGTTCGCCATCGTCGCCTCGAGCGCGCACAGCACATAAAGAGTGAAGTGGCATTACCGCGTTAGTATGGTGATGATGATGGCGACGACGATGCCCTCTCATAGCTCGGTGTCGTCCTCGGTGATGGAGGCCACCGGCAGCCGCCAGAATCGCCAGTCGCTGCAGCTTTGGTCCTCCTGCTCTTTCTCTGCTTCCGGCGTCATCGTCGTGCTCGGCGGATGCTGCTGTACGGCTGCTGTCCCCGTTCGCCGCATGCCGGCAATGCAGCTCGTCTCTTCCTCACTGTCGTCATTGTCGCTGTTTGGCTCCTGCGCCTCTGTCACGTCGTCGGCCAACGACGCGGCGAAGAGAGCAGCGACTTCGGAATGGCCCTTGATCACTGCCCACTCCGCGGCAGTCTTGCCCTTCCCTGAGAGCGTTACGAGCGACCACGGCAACGTCGTCAGATGGTCGCCTGTGAACGTCATGACATCAAGATGGTACGGAGTGCAGTACCGCGGTTGTCTTTGATCTCTCTGTTCGCTCCGTAGCGCAGGAGAAGTCCCGTCACTCGAGCGAAGCCCTTGTTAGCTGCACACATGGAGGTGAGACTCTTGCAGCAGATAGAGTGGACACGACAGGGCACGCAGATGTTCTCTTGAGAGCACAGACGTACCGGCGTAGTGGAGAGGAGTTCGTCCGTTGCGCATACGCGCGTCCACGTTGGCACCGTTCGCCAGCAGCAACTGGCACAGCTCGTAGTTGTCCCGCGCCGCCGCTGTTGAGCAAAGAGCGATGATACCTTCCGTTAGCGCAAGCTGCATTCGGAAGCGACAGTGGGGGAGCGGTAGCTACCCAGATGCAGCGGTGTCTTCCTCTGTTTGGATTGCGCGTTGACCGCAACCTGGTGGCCCAGAACTAGCGCCTCAGCCACAGCATTCTGATTGTGTTCACACGCGGCGTGCTGCAAGCGTCAAAGCTTGGAGGTTAGGCGACGAACGCAGGCAGGTGCCAACAGCTTGAGCGCATGGTGTGATAGGGAGGATGTATCGTACGAGGGGCGTCTCGCGGTCCACATCCACAGCGTGAGGATCGGCGCCTCGTCTTATGAGCGCATGACAGACCTCCTCGCTGCCGGCGATCGCCGCAAAGTGGAGTGCGGTACGATCGTCCCGGTCTCTGGCCTCGATCTCCGCGCCAGCCCTGCGTTCGTAAGCATGTGTGCACGCGTGAGTAAGGCGAGCGAGCTTTAGCACCGCAGCAACACTGCAACAGACTACGCACCCTATTAACAGGGAGAGCAGGTAGACGTTGTCTCGTTCGGCGGCGAGGTGGAGCGGCGTCTCTCCGTTGTCGTCGTGCGCGCTCACATCCGCTAACATCAGTTGCCAGTGAGTGAGAAGATGCTCCGCGGGGCTTTGGCTGTGTGTGTGTGTGTGCGTGTGTGCGAGTGCGTGCGTGTGAGTTGTCTAGACAACTCACCTCCGGCAGCGATCAGCATTTTCATGATGTCCTCGTTCTGCACGGCCACGGCCCGGTGGAGTGCCGTGCAGCCCTCGCTGTCGCGTAGATTGGGATCGGCGAGCAACCCGCCCTTGACCTTGTTCCAGTTGAGCAGCACCCACACCACCTTCTTGTCTCCGCGTGATGCTGTCCCCATTCACCACCACACCACGTCGTGTCAGCGCGTCATCTCCATTCGCACGCGCACACGCACGCGCACGCGCACACGCACACGCACACGCACACGCACACGCGCAAGGTGCAAGAGAGATGGCAGATGCGCGTGATGGCGGTGTACCGGCGAGAGCCAGAGGCGTCCAGCCGTGTCTGTCGGTCTGGTTGGGATCGGCGCCGGCCTGCAGGAGGGCCACCACGTCGCGATCATTGCCGTAGAACGCGGCCACGAACAGATCAGAGCGCGCCTGTGCCGCCGCAGCCGGCGTCGTCGCCGTCGCCGTCGCCGTGGCAAGGCCGGACGCTGAAGAAGACGACGATGACGATGAAGTCGCGGCCCGGTAGCTAGCGGTGCTGGGCGCCGCCGTCCGGATGGCCGTGGCGGGTCGCTGCAGGAGCTGGTCCAGGCCAAAGAAGTTGATGTTGGACTGCAGCGCCTCCTGCACGACTGGCGCGGGCAAGGGGCGAGACACTGACACGTCGTCGCCATCACGATCGCCAGCGTCGTCGTCGTCGGCCACGAGCGGCGGCAGCGCCCCCGTCCGGCTCCGGATGAAGGAGGGCATGGCCAGGATCTGGTGCGCCGCCACGAACGGAGATGTCGAGGACGTCGAGGACGTCGATGAAGCGGCACCGGCGGAGGCGGTTGTGGCGGGCGACGACGTCGTGGCCGCCATCGTCATGCGCTTGAACGAAGACGTGAATTCGGTGTTGAATCGATCGTTCCCTTGCTCCTCCTCTTCCTCCTCGTCGTCATCGTCCAATTCGTGATCGAGCTCGCCCCTCTGCGCTCCATCCCATTCCTCCTCGCCCTCCATCTTCAATTTTCTTTTTTTTCTTTTTCTTTTTCTTTGCTAAAATCCAATAAATGGTTTTTCAAGGCTGAATTCTTTGATTCCAATTTTGATTTTTGGCGACACGAGCGATCATTCGGCGGTCCAGGACTCCCAGCCGTGGAGCCTCTCGCCGAGCCACGAGAGCGAGGGCTGTTGGTGAAGCGGCATCTGCGGTGGCGCGCAACAAGTGTGTGAGAAAGCGTGTGAGGCAGGAGCGGATTGCAGATCATCCGACGTACCTCCCAGCCAAAGTTGCTGTCGTCGGTAGTGTTGCCGGTGGAGAAGAGACGCGGTTTGAATCCCTGTCGCGACGAGCGGGCGACCTCGGCCGTGTAGGCTACAGATGCCACAGCGCACACACACGCGCGCACGCGCACACGTACATGCGTCAGCCGAGCCTGATGTGGCCAAGAGCGCCAACGAGACGAGTACGCACTCTCGTGCTGAGCTGCGGGGATCATGCGGATGTAGCATTGGATGCGCCACTCGGCCGAGGTGTTGGGCATGGCCGAGTGGGGCAACCTCGCAGACCAGATCACCATGTCACCCTGCACGCCCCGCCACCACCGTGAGATACGAGAAGAGCCTCGATCGAAGTGTCTACGAGTGAGGAAGAGACAAGCGTACCTTCTCCATGGGCACCTGGATGGCTCGCTTGTCGATCGTCTCCTGGTCCTTGAACCACACGAACGTCTCGTCGAACGGCGGCACGCGTTGCTCGCCAAACTTGCCGCTCTCAAAGTCCTCCCTGTAGCGCTTGATCTCCTCCAGCTTGTGAAATCCTGCGACAAGCGCATTGGGGCTCAGCTCTGAGAGCCACACGGGGAGTGCAGTGCGCTGGCGAGTGACGGTACACACAGAGTGCTGCGGAGGACTGGGCTACCTGGAATGCACTGGAAGCCGCCGGTGGGACAGTCGTTCAGCGCGATGCCAGCCTGGAACTTGTTCTCCGCGAGGTCCCTGGAGAGTTGGTGGGTTAGGGTCGTGTGTGGCGGATCGAGATCAGAACGCACAGCACAGAGCACACAGAGCAGACGAAGCGCGTACCAGAGGTTCATGTCGTTGTGGATGTGAAAGATCTGTTCCCTTCGCTCGGGGTATTCCGCGATGACCTTGCCTGTCGATCGATCCGTGGTGAGTGTGCGGTTGCGCGACAAGTCGTGCATGAGGCGAGGCAAAGCGAACCTTCGCTGTCGTACACGATGGTGGGCGCGTTGAGGCACACGCGATCCAGGGAGACGGTCAGATGCGGCTCGTTGAGCACCTGCGCAAAGATGGAGTAGAGGCGCGGGTCCTGTCGCATCGCATAGTAGGTCGGGTTGTGCCAGATGTCCACAAAGCCGATCGGACCCACGGCCTGTTCGCCATCACCACCGCACACAACCATCAGCGCGCGATCACACGCGCGACGCGCCGTCAGACTCTCAGGCTAGCCAGAAAGCAGCACCTCCCAGGTCTCGTGGTTGTCCTTGTCGACGCCCATGAGCGTGTGGGCGCGCTCAAAGAGCTCCCGCTTCATCTGCTCGCACGTCTCCTCGGAGAACATGCGCTTCACCACCACATAGCCGTTCTTGTCCAGGAACTCCTGCACTCACAAACGCGACTCGAGTCAACAACGCTTGTCATGTGCGCGTGCGGGCGCGGCGTGGGCGAGAGCGAGGTGGTGGGTATATTACCAGGTCGGCGGGCGAGAACTGAAAGTCGAGGGCGTGCGGGTGCTTGGCCAGCGCTTGCTTCTCCTCCTCGGTTCGGTAGGGCGTTATCTCCTTCTCCGTCACTGCCTGTGCCATGTCCTGCTTGCTCTTCGTTCTGTGCTGTGTCTCAACTCCCCGACAAGTTGAAATTCAGTTACGAGTTCTTCTCATTTTCTTTTTCGATTTCTTTGCGTTTCTGCCGAAAGAAATGACGACGAAATTGAAAAACAATAAAGAACGAAAGCGAAGAAGAACAACGCAAAGCGACACCACAAAGATGGAGTCGGCGACGTTGGAGGTGGTTGTGCTGCGGTGCCTCTCGTCTTCGATCCCAGCCCTGCGCAGCCTGTGCTCTGCACTCGTTGCCCAGCACGTCGTGCACGAGGACGACCCGCCCACAGGTCTCTCGCGCTACCTCCCCAAGATAGTTGAGTTCTTCCACCTCGACCAAGACGACGGCCAAGACGAGACGAGCCAAAGCAGCGGCTGCCAAGTGGAGGCAACAGAGCACAAGTCAACCGAACACGACGCAGAGGTTGGGCTGAAGCAGAGGAAGAAGAGGAAGGGGAAGGAGCATGACAAAAGCAAAGGCGCAGCCAAGCGTGCCAAAACGTCGTGGGAGTGGGAGCAGGAGATGGTAGAGCAGTGCCTGCGCCTCAACCTGTTCACGGACCTGCACGAGCTGTTTCGACTGGAACGGCGAGCGCGACTTCTGGCCGAGCGCGAGAGCGAGGTGACCTTGCTGCGCATGCTCTCCAAGCTGTGCAGCAGCGGCGGCGAGGCCGGGATGGAGGTGGCACGTGTGTACGCTCATCATCAGCGTACGCGCGGACGGCCCTTTGCGTCGAGCAGGGCGATGCTAGAGTGGTTCCTGCGCGAGTGCTGCATGTGCGGACACACGGAGCTCTTCCGTCTCGTCCTGCAGGCGATGAGCGAGGCTGGATCTCTAAGGCTGGCGGAGCACGAGGTAAGTGAAGCGCACGTGATGGGACTAACGCCGATGTTGCAAGCTAACACTCACAAACGTTGCACGTGACGCGTACTCCTGTTCACAGAGTCTGTGGGTGGATCTGATGGCGCTGAGCGCAAGCCAAGGCAACCTCGCACTGCTCTCGTGCCTGATGAGCGCCGTGGGCATGGACAGCAAGAGCGTGTTTGCACGCGTATTTGTGTGGGCAGCTCATGCAGGCAGCGAGGATTGCGTGCGGCACCTGTGGCGATTCTACCTCCAATCCCTACGTGTTGAGCACGATGCGCCCTCTTATGAGGAAGAACTCTTTGTCAAAGGTGCATGCCCGCGTGATGAAGGGCACATGCTCCACTTAAGATTGCCAGCTGATCCGCGTCTGTGCGTCAGACGCGATACACGCCTGCTGCATCATGGGCCATCTGGTGTTGCTGCAGTTCCTGCTAGACGCGGCGGCAGTCGATGTGAGAACGATGCCCGAGTGTCTGCGGCTAAGGTACCATCACTACAAGACACACTCGAGCGCACAACACATAACGTCGTCATCGTCAATGTGTACGTGTGCTCGCGATGCAGCGCCAGGGCGGGACATCACGAGGTGCTGTTCTTCCTGCTGTCGCGGGAGTGGGACGTGAGCTCTCGCGTGTTCGAGGACGTCTTCCTCGGCGCTGTGGCCACGATGAGACTGCCGGCAGTGCAGCAGCTCTACGAGCTCCTCCGCGGGCGATTCGACATCTACTGCCAGGAGGCGGATGCGCTTCGCATAGCGGCCACGGAGGGCCATTACGAGGTGGTGCGGTGGCTCGTCGAGGAGCACGGCTTTGCTGAACTGCCGTACAGCCCCGCGCGAGTCTGCTACACACCAGTCGAGCATGCGCTCATGGCCAAGCGAAGAAAAGGTGCGCGCCTTCACTTACTTAGCTAATCTGCAATCGCATCCATCAGTTCTTGACCCTACCTCACACCCACACAACTACTTGGCTGGCGGCAGTGGCCCGCTATTTGATCAAGAAGGGAGCTCCAGCGGACATGGTCAACTGCGTGAGCATCGTTGTGCAACACGGAGGTTGAGTTACGCTGGACCACGCATGCTCGTCTCACGGCTGTACGCCACGTCTCATAGCTGACCTGCTTCACCTTGCCTTGATGCCAGATGTCGACCTTATGCGGTGCCTGGTCAAGCATGCCAGGCTCGATGTGAATCGAACTGACTCGCACGGTGTCCCGCTGGTACCACACGCACACACACACAGCCTCCGCGCTCGAGGAATGGATCCAAGCAAACTGCAACTCAACTCCCTGGTGGTTGTGTTGGAGAGTTACCAGGTGCTCGCGTGTAAGGACGGTCGGTTGGAGATGGTGAAGATCCTTATCGAGGAGCTGAATGCCGATTGGACGATACACGGCTACACATACGACGAAGGTAGATCGCCTGCTGTATGTGCGGTGCAGATGTACTCCGCCCTAGTGCTTACCTCTTAAGTGTGTGGCTGTACCATCAATCAATCGGCCGCGTGTGCAGGCGACTGCTGGCGGTCGCCACTGACTGCAGCGGCCGAGCGAGGGCACTTGGAAGTCGTGCAATACCTCGTCAAGCAAGGTGATGACCCCCCACCACGCCACCCAACCCCAACCAAGCTCACACACTGCCACTCACTCACTCCCCCTCCTCTCTGGTCTTGGTCTACACACACTCCCTTAGTTGGAGCGCAGATCGACTCCGGACTTGATACAGCGCTCGACGCAGCGCTGGCCGAAGGACACGAGCACGTGGCCAGCTTCTTGCACGACCTCGGCTGTTGTTGAACACACACTCGCTCGCTCGCCATGTTCGCGAACGGGGGTCACTCCACACAACACAACACCAGATCCGGAGACTCCGCCCCCGTAAGTGCGTCAGGATCGCCACACAAACTCGACGAGGCCAGGTGTGTGACAAAGAAGCGAGGAAGGTGCCGCGGCGTTTTGTGTGGGGAAATGGTTCTGGCTCTTGTGCCGATGTATGATTCTCCATTTATGTAACGCGCCAGTTCAAACAACAACTGGACAACGTGGCATAGCCTGAGCTGGGAAGCCCGTGGAGACTTTCAGGTCTGCTTGTCGCAACCGGAATGGCGGGTGCGCACCTAGCTGGGTGACCTACGACACAGAGGACTCCGTTCCGAAGTCCTTTCCTAACCTGTACATGAAGATAGGTTCCAATGCGTGGTTGTTTCTGTATCGGGACAAACGCCCGAGGAGATCGTCTCCGAACTGGCCTCGCAAACACCGAGCGATTGCCACGTTAGGCGCGATTAGGACAAGAGATGACCTAAACAGGAAAACGTCCACATGTTCTTGCTGCCCGGGACAGGCGGAACCGCATCCCGCGCACACACGAACCATGGTCCACCACATCCTTGTTCTTTTGAATTGAAAAAAAATTGTTCTCTATTCTTCACTAGTTCTCTGAGCCTGGCTCTCTGGACTCTCTCGCTCTATACACTGGTCGTCGTTGGTCGTCGTCGTGGGGGAAAGGGGGGTAGTATGTGTGGTGTGATGGGTGTGGGTGGGCCCTGCTCATCAGTTGAGCAAGGAGTAGATGGTGGATCGCTTGATGGTCTCGGATCGCGGGCTGCGCGGCGACAGGGCGGGCGAGCTGACTGGGCTGCCGCACGAGAGCGGCGAATGGATGGAGAGCCTCGGGACGGGACTGGACGGCTCGTACTTGACGTGGCGCGGGGTGAGAGAAGACGTGTCGATCATGATGCTGTGGTCCCGGTCGGGAAGGCGCATCCGTTGCTGGTACGAGGGCATGATGGACGTCGCCGAGGACATCGACGTGTCGGGCAGTTGGTAGCCGTGGTGGTTGTGGTGCTGCTGGTGCTGGTGGTGGTGTTGAAGCACCGGAAGGTCCAAGCGCATCTTGTGCTGGTCACGCTGACGCCCGTTCTTCTGACGCTCCTCGGCAGCCCTTCTGCGGTGGTACCTCTGCCCACAAGCGTTGCAGAGCCTACATAGGTTGAAGAAGGTTCGATTAGTCTTCTTCTTGAGCTTATGAGAAGGGAGAGTTGAGAAGGAGTGCGTACGATGTGGAGCCATCAGGTCCCTTGCGCCACTGGACGGTAGCGGATGTTCCGCACTGGCCGCACACGCGACCGGCTGTGCGCTTGGCCCTCTTGTGGGTGGTCGATCGGTGGTGGCCGGCTCCGCGATGCTGATCGGCCGCGGCAGCGAGGGAGGCCAGGTCGACGCTCACGGCGGCAGCTGTGGCGGCGTCGGATCCCTGGCCGAGGGGAAGGAGGACGAGCTGAGGCATCTTGCCGCTAGAGGAGTTGAAGAGAAGATCCAAAATAGAGAGGTTGATCCCCAGGGTGTTCTGCGTGGTCGTTGTCGTGGTCGTCGTAGACATCGTGTTGTTGTTGCTGTTGCTGAGCTTTTGTTGTGGCTGTTGCTGCTTCTAGAAGAAGTATTGGTTGCTTTGCTCGCGAGGAGGGCTGGACTGGCTGGCTGGATGTGGCGGGTGTCGCACTTGTCGAACAGGTCTTTTGAATTGAACAATGGCTTGCAGAAGACAAACCACGACGTGCGCAGTTTATAAACAAGGCGTTCTGGCTGGCGTGCTCCTTACCTAGCGACGTCTTCCCGATCCAGACGGTTACTTGGGTTTTTAGGGTGCACCAGGTGCTTTCGGAGTACGCACGTTACGGGCAGAGTGACTGTCCTTCCCGGGTCTTCTCGGTGAGCGGACAACAGTGCACGACGTCACCGGTGACGTTTTGCGATGTAACCAAGGTTGTTCTCAAGAAATGCAGCGTATGCGTCGGTGATATGTTTGTGCATAGTTGATATTCTATGCGTCGGACAAAGTGCGTTTTGGTCAGGTGAAACCTGGCAGCTGACCCGGACATTCTTGCTTTCTTGGTCAGCACAGCAACCTCGGCGCCAAAGGCGACAAGCTCGGGGGTTACCCGGAAACCCTTCGTAACGTCACCTCTCACAGTGAAGCCGGTTGGGCAACCGCAACCAGTGGCTTTGCAAGATGCGCATAAAAAAGAGGGGATGAGGCTACTCTGGCAGGTCGTTGTTCCCAGACCACGTTCCTTAGATAAGCACCTCATCACCAACGCAGTTTCTCACCTCGCCAACAAGGCACAACCCAGGTTGCCTTGCTTGTTGGCAACAACACAAGGCAAGGACGGATTGGCCTTGGCAACATAAGCGGTGTTGTGTGTCGCGTGTGGGCTGATCCAAGTTGTCTATGCTTCCGATTCGTCCGGGAGAGGAGACGACCTTTGTTGGCAACAGATGGAGAGAGCAGCTGCGGGGGGACTGCGACGGCTGGCTGGAACGATGACGACGGTGTCATCCTCGGCTCTCCTTCTTGGATTGCCCGCCACTTGCGGGGCTGCTACCGCCGCCGCCGACACCGGCGCCCGTGACGCTGGTCTTGCGGCTCAGCTTCTTCTTGCTGATGTTGAGGATGCCCTTGAGCTTGCCCTCCTTCTTCTTGTCCGTCTTCAGGTCCACCTCCTGCAAATCGACGCTTCGTCGCTTGGTGTTGTCCGCACCTGTACATACACGCCCGATCCAAGCATGCGCACGTCAACGCGATCATACACACACGTTAGCACATTCATCGAGCCCGAACTGCATCGCATGCTGGGCACGCCATCAGCCACTCGGAAGAGGACGAGGGGCAGGAAAGCGGCGTACCGGAACCGGGAGACAGGTGACCGTGTCCTTCCTTCATGTCGAGGATCCGTTCAGTGATCGTCTCGAACGAGCCGTCGAGGGCATCGTCGTCGGCCGACGCCACCTTACCAAGCCCAAAGTAGACGTAGCCCGCCTCGTTGGCCGCCTGCTGGCCGGCTTCTGTCGAAACCGCTTCGCCTGTTGCAACAACCGTTGGACGATGATGAGTGCGGCAGTCAACACACGACTGGTCTTGAGAAGGTGAGAACGTGAGTGTGTGCGGTAGGGTACCATTGGTGCTCTGCTCGGGATGGAACGCGAGGAGGGTGCCAACGACGGGCGGGTTGAGTTTCTTTATCTCCTTGATCCAGCCTTGGGCGGTCTGGAGCGACTCGGCACTCGTCGAGTCGTAGGCCACGATCAGCGTGTGCAGACCGCCGCGCAAGGCACTCTCACTGGAAGTGTGGCCGAAAGACGCGGTCAACGATCGGCCCCACGTCCTCGTGCACGAGGCGTAGGATCAAATGGGAGGATGAGAAGTACGTACGGAATGCCAGAGGGAGTGTCGTTGGGCTTCTGGAGCCACAGCTGCAGCTTTACAACCTGGTTGCGAGCCCGCACCGTACGCAAGCGGAACGGCATCTGCAGGGAAGGGAGGACGCCGCCACAACAGAGTTCAGTACTTGTGTATACGAGTGTTGAGGTGGTGAGGTGTTCTAGGAACCTTGGCTCCCAGCTCGGTGATGTCCTTGTCGGCTAAGGCGCTCACCAGAGAGCTACAGATTTCCTCGGACTGCGCCTGCACAGTTGGCCACACAGTGTGTGAGAGAGAATGGTGTCAGAGCGCGGACTGCGGTGACGAGCGTACCTTGAGACTGGAGCCGAGCGAGGGAAGGATGATGCCCTTGAACATGTGGTCGTATTTGTACATCGCGTTCTCTTTCTCCTGTTGTTGCGCACGCGCACAAACGAGGGAATGAGCCGTCTCGTACTATCGAAGAGAGGTCTGTGGGAGAGAGAGAGAGAGAGGAGGCGCATCACGCGCGTACCTTTTGAGCCTGCAGCTGTGCCATTTTGGCTTCCTTCTCCTTCTTCTCCTTCTCCTGCTGCGCCTTCTTAAGCTCCTTTTCCTCCTTCTCCTTCTCCTCCTTGGCCTTCTTCTCCGCCACCGCCTCTTCCTTGAGGTCCTTGGGTCCCTCCAGCCCGAGCTTGGCTGTGTGCCGTGTGTGAAGCACCGCTTAGAGGCAGAAGGACAAGAAGATGACCAGGGGCTGTGAGAGCCTTTTGTGTGCACGAACCCATTTCCTCTTTGGCGTTGACGATGAGCTCGAGCCAGTCTTCCTTTTCGTGCCGCGACTTGAACTTGATGTGCACCTTGCCCTTGCTCTTGTGGTCGACCAACAGAAGCATCAGCTCCGCATCAGGGTCATCCACGACCTCACCCTCGCTCTCCATGTTGATCGTGACATCACCCTCCTCGCTCTGTATGAAGGAAACCTGTGTCAACTTCTCCTCGTGCGTGCGCACACAACACACACGCACAGCATACGCACGTTTGAAGTAGAGTCGCCGTTCTGGATGCCCTCCATGGTGAGATCAGGTGAGGATGGTCGCTGGGGGTCACTCACGTTCACGCTCTTTAGTGATACGCTCCGCGGAAGCAGGTGACTGCCAGACGAGTAGGGCGACGATGGCGCCACAGCAGTTGGGCTCATCATCCCTGACTGACTAGAGCTCAGCATCGTGGTCACTGTCACAATCAACCAACCAACGACACCACCACCACGATGTAAGCAACGGCGAAGAAGGAACGGCAACGAACGAATAACGGCACGTACTGGCAGGGCTCCCTTGCTGGACCTGGAGTACGTTGATGTGTAGTAGGTTGTACATGACCCTGAAAGTGTACTTCTCGCTCTGTGCGTGTGCCATGTCAACGAGAAAGGCAATGAGTGTCAAAGATTCAGAGCGATCGCGAGTCGCAGGTCACAGGTCACGGGGACGGAGCGCGAGTACCTTGGGCTTCTTGACCACCTGGAGGAGAAAGTCGTCAAAGAGGAAGAAGTACTGCTCCTTGAAGTCGACCGGCTTCCTGGGTGTCATGAACTGCTCCTTGTCGAGGCCAATCACCGTGCTCCGTCGCTCCGACGACAGGTTCTTGTCAGACTTGCGCGTCGGCAGAGGCAAATCGACCATCCTCGAGGAGCTCTCGCTCGCTCGCTCCACCTTAAAGACGCAAAGAACGAATCAGAGTGTCAGCAACAGCACGACGCGGCAAGTTAACTCACCGGCATGCACTGGTGGTCATGTGCACATTCGCATGCGTACCTTGCGAATGGCCACATCCCCTTCACGCAGCAGTCGCCGATCGGGTCGACTGAAGATGTCCACCCGATGCTTGACGGCTGCCTTGAGCTTGTAGAGTCGCGCTCGCAGGATGGAAGCTCCCTTCTCCGAGTTGACGTGCTTGTTGACCTCCGCCACGGTGGTGAACACCTGCTCGATCTTGGCGTGCTCGCTGGCGTCCGCCGTATGCCGCAGGATGTCGCGAAGCAGCAGCTCATAACGCGGTAGCCGCTGAATCGGCTGTAGATTGGGCAAGTGAGGTGTTAGAAGAGGCCACGTCTCCTGTTGGAGGGAGGGAGAGAGAGAGAGAGGCGCACCATAATGAGGAAGGAGACGAGATCCAGCTTCTTGCACTCTGGCCGCGCTTTGCAGTCGTTGAGGAACTGGGTAAACTTCTTGCTGGAGTTTTGGAGGTCCGTGATTCGCTTGTTGGCGTTATCAAAACTGCAGAGAATCCACGAGAAGCGGATGATCAGGTGTTAGGTATCGTCAACTTTAACTGCTACGCGCCAGTGTGGCGCGCAGAGGCGTGCGAGTGAGCGTTGCTGGGCTGGTACCTGTTGATGTAGACCGTATACATCTTGAAGAAGGGAATGAAGGCGCGCATGAGGTCACCCAACGATTTCTGGGTCTTGCTGTCAGACTTGGTGGCTGCTGCGGAAAGATGTCGTAGGTCAGCACAGCACTCTGCGTTGCACGTAGTGGGCCTTGCTGCTGGAGAGGCGGAACATACCAGAATCGTAAAACGAAGGCCTCTTGGCCAGCGCGGGCTGTGTGTGATCCTCAGTGGGCTGAGGAACGGTAGCGGTCTGGTGATGGTGTCCGTTAGTTTGGAACACATCAGAGCGGGCGGTGACCAATGATTGATTATCAAGAGCAGATCGGGATGCGTGTCGTACCGCCTCGGTCTCGGGGCAGAAGAGAGGCTTCAGATCGAGGTAGAGGCGTTGGTGAATCTGGTGGATGGTCTCGATGTTGGAAAATATGGTGTCCATGTCCTGTTGCGATATGATCTTCGCCTCACGAAGCGGCTTGACGTACACCTGAAAGGGAGCGACACGCGCACGGTGAGTACAAAGCACAGCAATATCGGTGTCGGTGTTGCGGCGTGTCATGCGTCATCGCACCTCCACAACAATATCAAGGCTCTTGAAGTAGTTCTCCTCGGTCTCAAAGAACTCGCGCTCGACACGATCCTTCATCAGCCTCTCCTCCTGCGCCTTCTTAGCAAGCTCCTGCTTCTTCAGGTCCGCGCCGCCCTTACTGCCCACCTGTTGCTCGCGCGCCTTGTCCTCGAAGAAGGACTTCATGCGGTTCACGGGTGCGCCGGTGGCTGCAGGCACCGCGGCTGCCACTGTGGCTGTGGGCGCCGTTGTCGACGACGGCATCGGGCGGACGGGCGATGGTGGAGGGAAGGTCGACGTCGAGACTGAGGACGACGTGGCCGACGAGGAGAGAACAGGCGCGGGCGAGGGCGAATGCGAAGGCGAGGTGAAGGTGGAGGTGGTGGGCGTCGCGGGGAGTGTGGCGCTATTGCTGGTGTTCTCGAACAGCGCCTTCATCTTGAGCGTGTTGGCATTGGTGCCAGGCACGATGACCGACTTGGGCCGGGCCCCGCCCGCTGCCGTCGGCGACAGTCCCGCGCTGCTGCTGTTCACGCTGATCGAGTACGGGCGAGGAGCCGTCCCTCCCACCAGGGTCGGCGACTTGGCGCGATTACCGCCCTCTGCCGCCACATCGGTGGGGGCCTAGGGGAGAGAAGAAGAAGAAGTGTAAGAGAGGACCAAGGAAGAAATGGATTGCGCCCCCATTGGGTGCGAAATGAGTTGAATTTTTTAATATACAAATCATAATTAAAAAACCGTGAGGGCTGCCTAATGACAGAAGATCGATGGGGGCGCACATATCGCCCATAGACAAGAAATGGTAAAGATGAAAAGTTAATGGAATGGAATGGGGGGGGACTGGTACCTGGCCCGGTGGTGCGCTCATTTCTGTGTACTCTGATGTTTACTTGTGTGTCTGTATGAATCCTAATCTAAGACTGACCTCAAATGTTGAGTTGGGGTCTCGGTTGGGGGGGCTGCAGCTGGGCCAACTGCGTAACCGCTTGGCGAACTGAGTTGGTCCAAACTCTTGGCGTCTGGCGAAAGAAGAAAGGAAAGAAAATCCAATCGGCCCCTCCACGAAGAAGATCTTGGCCAAAATGCTCTCTCCTCTTCCCTGTGCCTTCTCCCACTCTCCTCTTCTGTGCGCCACAACTTGTGTGTGCCTCGATAGCCCTCGTTTGGACTCCCTTCCCTTCTCCTTGGCACCCACTCTCTTTTCGTCCGTTAATTATATTTACAGTAAATGCACAGCATTCCACATTCATGTCGACTGGAATGGTGACCAACTTGGCGTTTGACCAGTGTCGACACGAAATCTCTTCTGCCGAACGAAAACGAGACCCGAAACGTTTCGCCAGCAAGAAGACCGCTGTGTGTAGCGAGAGCCGCCGCTCTCGATTTGTGTAGCGAGACTTCTCTCAATCTCTCAACTCTGGCTACTAAGCAATGGTACCGTTTGGCACTCGGCGAGTGGATCTTGGAACTCATCGATTAATCGATGGTGTGTGGGGGGGGAGCAGAATCTGAGAGTACGGAGCAGCGAGGGGGTGAAGAACGTACGGGACCTGCCAGCCGACATAAGATGGGCCACCTTCGTGCAAACCGTCGCCCAAGCCACTTCCATCCCCGCCTCCCATCTCCTGCGTACGTTTGAGCTCCGATCTCTTCGCCCAATTCATCAAAGAAAATGGTCATCTGAAACGATGCTGCTCTCCTCTCAGTCAAGGTGGGCTACCCTCCCAAGCCGCTTCACGTGGAGGATGGGAACGCGTTGGTGTTCCCTGCGCTGGTTACCAACGGCGACACCATCACCGCCGAGCGGTCCGCAGAGCCCCTCTCCACGCCCACCACATCCATCACACCCGCGCGGGTTCCTCCAGCGCAGGCGCCTGCAGCGACGGGCCTGGCAAAACCTGCAGCGGCTCCCTCGATTGGGACTGTGTCGCGCCCAGGTACACGTGCTCGCAACGCGCGTACTGATGTAGGTGGCGGGTGGCGTCGATCTCATCTCTTCCTTTCCTACCACAGCGCCATCACGAGAAGCGCCGCCACTGAACAGCGATGGCGTAGTCATACGGCGAGTCATCGCCGACGACAACAGCTGCCTCTTCAACGCTGTCGGGTCCGTGTTGTGCGCGTGTGCGTCGGTGCACCTACGCCGAGCGTGGCACTCACTTCGCAATCTCCATGTTCTCTAGATATGTGTTGGAGGGACACTCGCGCACCAAAGCGCCCGTGCTGAGGAAGCTCATATCAGACATTGTCCGCGCAGGTGACGATTCATCACCAAGTTGACTCTTACAGCTCCTGATCATGATTCACTGTTCCTGACTGTCTCCACTTATGTACACAGACCCGGTCACCTTCTCTGATGTCTTTCTGGAGCGCCCCAACGAGGACTACGCCAAGTGGATCCTGCTGCCCAAGTCTTGGGGAGGGGCGATCGAGCTGGCAATCCTCAGTGACCACTACTCCACGGAAATCGCCGCCTTTGACGTGTCCACCACACGAATGGACTGCTATGGCATGTGGTTCCCTCCTCTCTTCCTTCTTCTGGCCCTTGTGCTCACACGCGACGTGAAACACCTGTGTTGACAACACGCGCAGGTCAGGGCAAGGGTTACAAACAGCGAGTATTCCTGGTGTACGATGGCCTCCACTACGACGCGTTTGGGCTGAACCCCATGCCCGATGGGCCCGAGGACTTTGACACGACCGTGTTCTCTCCAAACGACGACTACGTCTGCCGCAACGCCCTGACCATCGTGCGCGGTCTCAAGGAGAAGCACCTCTACACCGACACCGGCTCCTTCCGTCTTCTCTGTGGTGACTGCCAAGCCGGTACCCGCTTCTCTTCGTGCCCTATGGCTCGGCGTGTGGTTGCAGTCTCCTCACACTTTGAATTGTGGTTCAGTGCTTGTGGGCGAGAAGGGTGCGACGGAGCACGCCATGGCGACGGGCCACACCAACTTCACGGAGGCCAAGTGATGACCTGGCATGGCCTGCTGTGGTCCACTCACTCTGTATAGTTTACTCGCCAGAAGAGAAGGGCGCGACATACAGTCGCGCTGTCTTTTTACGCATGCCTGGAGGGTGCGACAGTGTCTCTCTCTCTCTCTCTCTTCACCTCCTCTTCTTACGGTTGCGCAGGGTCGTCGGGCTGGTGACGGCGCCATCCACCTCGTCGTCGGTCGGTTGCTGCTGCTTCTCCTGGTTCCTGTGCTTGCCAGCCGCCTTGGACTTGCCGTTGCGCTGCTGCCCGCTCTTGGCCGCGCTGATGGCCACGTTGTCGACAGAGCTCCAGACCTTGGCCTGCTCGTCGTCGAGGAAGATGAACCCGAACACCGCCTCCACGACGCCGAACGGGTTGATCGGACCCCACAGCTCGGCGACGATGGACCATCCCACCAGCACCGCCGCGATCAGCACCTGTACACGTACCACCATCGTCACATCACACGCGTTTAGTGTCGTGCGCGTGCGTGTGCGTGTCGGACAGGAGCGTTGGAGGCAGGCACCTTGGCATCGCTCAGCGACATGAACGGCGCGACGAGGCCGTGAGACAGCGCAGCGGGATGCTGCGAGTAATAGAAGATAGCGGCCAAGAAGGACAGCTTCACGCCGCTGCAACACCAACACCAAACGTGGTGAGTGTGCGAGTGCGTCCCCGAATGGTGGTGTGCGCACACTCACACGCACACTCACACGGAGAGGTACTGTGAGGTACGTACTGCGTGGAGGTGTCACCGCCCGCACCCCAGAAGTGCTTCTCCAAGTTCATGAGGACACCAGCAGCCGAACCTGCAGCGGTACGTCATTGTGTCAACGGCTTGTGCTATCTCCCTCCGCTGTGTGCGTGTGTGGTGTGTGCGTGCGCGTCGTGTCGTGTCGTGTTGTGCGCCAATGCAGGCTCGGCCGTACCACCAAAGACGGCGAGGATGATGGGCGTCACGAACGAGTTGGGGAACCGCGAAATGCCCATACCGACGCCCAAGCACACGCACCTGCGCCACACAACATCATCAACGTGTTGGTGACGGTGGGAGAGCGCAGGGGACGATCCGCAGAGGCCCATCGCGCTGCCCAAGACACACACGCACTCACTACGCACCTCTGCCAGCAGATCGCCTGGCCCAAGATGAACAGCACCTGCAGGGTACATGCACACGATGTCAGGTCCCCAACAAGGGACATGGCGCAAGGGTGATGATGGTGGGAGCTGGACCTTGATGGGGAAAAAGGAGTAGAGGTGGCGCAGGGGCGTGAAGAACATGATGAACCAGGCCACGGCCGGGGCGACCAGGGCGACGTTGGAGGCGAAGACGGGCGGGGCCTCCCCAATGGCCAGATTCATCGCCACTGATCCCGCATCGGAGAACTGAAGAGCGAACCATAGCATGCCAGCCCCCCCCAATTAGAAAATCGAATCGAATCGAATCCGATTTCAATTTGGAGATTTGTGGGGGGGGGGCAGCTAGCTCGTACGAGAAGACAGGTGGCGAAGGCGTAGATGAAGGAGCGGTAGACAAAGGTGCGGCGACGGTCGTCGGCGACGGCCGCGGCCCAGGAGACGTCGAACCACAGGTCCGGCGCGAGGAGAACGAGCCAGGTGAAGCCCTCACGTACCGACGTCCAGTGCTGCGCCGCGTCCTGCGCGAGAAGAGGCTCGACGACCGTCTTGTGGGTGGTCTCGAGCACCTCGGACCACATCGCGTGCACGTCGTCAAACGACACTGCCATCTTTCTCTTCTTGCGTGTCTGTT
>CDFA01025677.1:0-12238 GCA_000826305.1 Acanthamoeba healyi | reverse complement strand
CCCCCCCGGTCATGGGTCCTCTCCTTCTCTGATGCTCAACCTCCTGGGATTTGTTTGGGGGTGGTGGTGGTGGGGTAGATCAAAAACGACCCCAACGTGGTCATGAAGGACCAGGATTTCGATCGGTTGCGTAAGACCATTGCCTTGGGTCCGGAGAAGCGAAAGATCTTCATCGATCAAGTCAACAAGGACGTCGCCTTGCTTGACCAGCTGGGCATCATGGACTACTCCCTCCTCGTTGGTATCCACGACCGCCGTCGCCTCCAAAAAGTGCGTACCTGGGGTTCCTTGTCTTGTGGCATGGTGTGTTTCACGCTGCGGCTAGTAGCTGCTTATCCACTGGTCTTGTTTGCACACTGGTGTACAGGGACGCTCGCTGTCTATGGTGTACCTGCCCAAGGCTGTGGATGATGAACGACTCGCTACCGCCAAGGGCTTCAATGCTGACACTGACACCGACTCATCCGATTCCGAGTCAGATGAGGAGAAATTAGAGCAGTGCGGATTGCCCCCGCCCGTGATGGCACTGTGTGAAATTGCGTTCAGCCACATCGCTGCTGAGCAGAATTGGGTGTACGGGTTGTGCAGGCACCACGTTACCGTGTTCACGCAAGACCAGGGCGGCTTCCAATCGACCGACGAAGACGATCAGGGAACGGACTACATCTACTTTTTGGGCATCATCGACATCCTGCAGCCCTTCAATATGCGCAAACGAGCTGAGCACGGCTTAAAGAGCTTCCGCTTTGACGGGGTGCGTTGCTTGAGCAGCTCTCAGCGCGCGTGCTTCCGGCTTTCGAGGGGTGAGGCCTTACGCCGCGCTTTGCTTTCGCTTCTCCTCTCGTGCCAGGACCAAATCTCTGCCGTAAACCCACGACTCTATGCCAGGCGGTTCAAGGAATACGTGTTTGCCCGTGTCCGACAACCCGATACGCCTCAAACGCCGCGCGAGATCATCGGTCTCCCACCGAGGCTTCCTGAGGGTGCAGGCCCTCTCTCGTCAGTTTGTGATTTGGCACCGCATGGCGACACCTGCAATGCGGTCGCTCATGTGTGCGTTTGTTCCTCCCTCCACGTGCATGCACGTCGCCCAGGCCACGAGAAAGATGACAACAATGGCTATGACGATGGCAGCGTTGATCACAGCGCTGCAGACAAGCAGCGGGTCTTGCGAACAGATCGAGGTGAGCTCGAAGACAGTGAGAAGGGAAAGGTGGCGGACAAACAGCCACGGGAACGGTCTGGAGCCGAAGGCGCCGCAACCAGCGCACAAGGCAAGAGTGCGGAGGGGCCTCCTTCGAAAGCGACGGCCAAGAAGAAGAAGAAGACGACGACCAAGAAGCCAAAAAAGCTCGCGAAGAAGGGGACAGAGAACAGCAGCAGCAGCAGCAACAACGTTATGGTTGCGCACAAGGATTCGAGCGTTGGAAGCGGAGCCAGCACCGATCTGCAGGACCCTAGGATCTCGGAAGACCTGCGCGTCAAGGACGGTAAGTACGCATCTTCCTTCCTCCTCGTCACCACCGCTGTACCCATCGCTGCGCTACCCCGCAGATAGATGGGCGACTCACGCTGCCGTTGCGTGTGACCCTCTTTGTGCCACCAATAACGGGGGAGGTATAGGTAATCCGGAGAGCTCCTCACCCCGAGCAGGTAACGCGGGCTTGGTCCCCAAACAGCTCAAGGTGGAGAAGAAGAAGGAGAAGAAGAAGCCAAGGACGCCAAAGACGCCAAGGGGCGATCATGTAACTTCCCCGTGACCCCTCGCCTTCCTCCAGCCGAGACAAGACGCCACGCACAAAACGAAAACGAAATAAAAAACAGAGAAGAGGTGAATAATCCGGGAAAAATAATTCGTCGCTAAAACAAATGGTGGTGAAATTGGAAATGGAGGTGGTGTTGGGAAATTGCTGGGAAGGGGGGCGGGGAGGGAGGTACAGGGTCGCCCTTCTCTCGCGTCCGTCCTTTTCCACCCACCATCCTTTGCACCTGTACGCCCCCCCCCCTCTTCCCGCTGATGTTGGGGAGCTCAGATGGAAGGCGCTCCTGGCTTTATGTGCGTGAGCTGACTAGTGGTGCTCATTTCCTCTGCATGCAGTACCGATCCTTAAATCCAGAGGAACCTTTGCACGTACAACATGTCCAAGGGCGGCGGTAAGTTTCAGAGGAAGAAGGAGTACTTCACCAAGCTCTCCAACCTCCTGGTCGACTACAAGAAGGTGCTCATCGTCACCGCCAACAATGTCGGTTCCAACCAGCTTCAGAGGGTGAGGCAGGAGCTCCGCGGTAAGGCTGTCCTCCTCATGGGCAAGAACGTACGTACATGACCTCTTTTCACGTCGATGATGATGATGATAGCATTGTTTGACCGATCCGCCACCCCTCCCCCCACAGACCATGATCAGGAAGTGCATCAGGGAGAACCTCAACAAGAACCCCGACCTCGAGGCCCTGCTGCCCCACGTCAAGGGAAACGTCGGTTTCGTGTTCACCAACGGTGATCTGTCGGACATGAGGACCAGGATCGGTGCCGTCAAGGTCAAGGCCGCCGCCAAGTCGGGAGCCATCTCGCCGTGCGACGTCATCGTGCCTGCCGGCCCCACTGGCCAGGATCCTGCCAAGACCTCGTTCTTCCAGGCCCTCACCATCTCCACCCGTATCTCCAAGGGTGTGATCGAAATCGTCAACGACGTGCACCTCGTCAAGGAGGGTGCCAAGGTCACTGCCTCGCAGGCCGCTCTGCTGCAGATGTTGAGCATTCAGCCCTTCGAGTATGCTCTGGCCGTCAAGACCGTCTACGATGACGGTTCCGTCTACCCGGTCTCGCTTCTTGATATCACCGACGAGGACATCATCAACAGGTTCCGCAAGGGTGTCGCCAACGTTGCTGCCATCTCGCTCCGTATTGGCTACCCCACCGTGGCCTCGGTTCCCTATGCCCTCACTAGCAGCTTCCGCAACCTGCTCTCCATCTCGCTCGCCACCGGCTACACTTTCCCTCAGGCCGAGAAGCTCAAGGATCTGCTCTCCAACCCGGAGGCGTTCGCCGCCGCCCTTGCCGCTGCCGCCCCTGCTGGTGGTGCTGCCCCTGCTGCGACCTCGACTACCGCTGCCCCCGCTGCCGCCAAGGTCGAGGAGGAGGAGGAACAAGCTGAGGACATGGACGCTGGTGGCCTCTTCGGTGGTGGTGATGACGACTACTAGATTGCCTCCCTTCTCCCAGGGAACTGTTGGTCTTGTTCTGTTGGCGCGTGAGCGTCTCTTGCTCTGCCCAGGAGAGAAAGAAGAGAGCTCGGCCAGTTACTACCTTCACCCCTCGTTCACTTGCGCTTCTCTCTTCATCGTGGTGGATGTTTGGTGTTTATTGGCCTGCTCTACACGGAGCGCCAAAGTTGTGTGCGCCAAGCAACGCCGCAGACGTGTACGGGAAGGCACAGCGCGGCAGAGCTCTCATGTTGTTTGTCTTTTAGGAATCCTAAAAGTCGAAGGTGGTGTGGCGGCGCTGCTGCGGGGCGTATTTCTTGCGGATCAGCGGCCGCACGTCGTCCGCCCCAGCCAGCTCAAGCAGGAAAGGCACCAGGTCCATGAGGTGGTTGTCCGACCTTTCGCCAAACCAGGACTCGATGGGGATGCCATTGTCGAGGTGGTAGGCGAAGGCAAGGGGAGAGTTGTCCACAATGGTTGTCTGGCCAGATAAACAAACAGACGTAAGGGAGCAGCAAGGTCCAGTCAGTCCTGTAATGACACCACCAATGGGCGACGCAACAGAACGCACCCGCTGAATGTCGCGACCCAGCATGTCGAGGTCCTTCACAAAATTGCCGTCCACGAACACGCAGGCGTCTCGATAAAGGCGATGGCAAATGTGTCGCTCCGTATCGAGCATGTCCAGCAGACGACCAGCGTACGCTTCCTGAGAGGCTGTAAAGATCACAAGCTGCTCCCCAGCGGTTAGTACGCTGGCAAGCAGGCAGTTCCCATGGGTTTGGAAGGGGCGTGCCGTACTTCAAAGTGTTGGGCCACTTCCGCCAAAAATTTGTGCATGTTGGGTCTCACACGCACGAAAACGTTGTACGTGGTGTTCTCCAGAGTGACCGAGAAGACGTGCTCTTTGGGGGGGGGGACGAACAGGACGTTAAAAATCAAGACCCACCTGCCACTGCTCGAAAACGTCGCGAATCATCAAAACACAACGCACCAGGCGGCGGAGAGCCCGGAGGCGGTGGCTCAATTGTAGAGTGCACCAGCGTTTCATCCAGATCGAGCACCAGTGTGGGTTTCTGCGCGTAAAATTGGCGTGAGATGCAGAGGGGGATGGATTACGAGAAAGGGAGGACAGTAACCGTATGCTTGCAGGGTGGAAGGAGAACTCGCTGCGCATAGGCGCGAGGGGGCAGCTGTCGAATGTACTCATAGGGATCATAGGTGTCCGTGTAACCATACTCCTCCGCTTCGGCATCTGGCGCAGCTGCACCACCGGAAAGCAACAGCAAGTACGTCATGAACCTCAGTCAGTGCCGACTGTTGCAAACAAACAAGAGCTGCACGTACCCACAGAGGTGATAATCGTTGCGGCTACAGGCCGGGCCACGTTGACGTCTCGAACATCTTCTCTCTGCTCCTGCTCCGTACTCTGTCCTTCGTCGGCGCGCATCTTATCCGGATTGGCTGAAGAAGGCCGGACGACGGATGGATGTCCAGAATATTCTTCCTCCTGCTCCTGGACCTGGTGGATATGATCCACGCGTTTCGTTTTCTTCTGAGCGGTCGCCTGACACAATCATTGCACCAGCTACGTGAGCGTAGAGACAGCAACAGCAACAGCAACAGCAACAGCAGTGCGCAGGAAGAAGCTCGCGACGACGCACCTCGGACGTGGCGTCGCCTTCCACCGTGCTTCGCTGCGACCTCTTTCCTGTGCCCATGCCTGCTGCATACGGTCCGTCTGCATTGTCACCTGCACAAGAGTACGACCTCTCGGTGAGCTGAAGAGAAAGGAACATGGCCGCTCGCTTTTTTCCAAGTACCACGGCACTGGCACGTACCAGTTTGAACAGAAAGACCATCAGCATCGAGCCGACGAGCGTGGTGTACGCTGACACCTCTCCTAGCCAGGGAGCTTCTTGCCCCTGCCGCGTGTTCGGTCGTGGTTTTCGTCCTGGACGGGAGTGCGCGTGAGCGTCTTGCCGTCACAACACACGATAGCGCAGCGGGCAGGAACCGAGCGGGAGTGAGGGTGGAGGAGGTACTTGTGCCTCCCTGCCTCAGGCAAATCCTGGGCCTGAGGTTGTGGGCTGACCTGCGGCGGGCTGGTGCCGAATTCGAGCCGCTTTACCGGAAGGACGGCTACAAGTGGACGCATCGCACAGACATGTTAGCTGTGCGGTCGGCGGAGGTAAAAAAGAGCCAAGGGAATAGGCGTAGAGGAAAAAAGGGGGGACCTTGGCTGGAGAGCTGAGAAAGAGAAGAGAGGGAATTGGTGCGCTTGTGCCGCCTCCGTCGTTGATGTACTTCTTTCGTGTGCGTTCTTGAAGCCAAAGGAACGGGGGTGTCTGACGTCTTCTGCCTCTTGAGTCGCAACTCTTCAGGGGCACCACCTCCATCCACATCATCTTCAATTTCCTGCAGAGGAATTTTACAAATACAAAAACTACGTTAAGATCGGAATGCGCGCCCTCACGGGTAGTTACTCCTTCGCACCCAGCTTGGTCGAAATAGATTCCTGATAAATCGCATCAGGGAAGGCGAATTCTCAGGATTGTGGGTTCGCTCGTCCAGACGAGATGGAATGGCTGACGGAGGAGAGTCGGAGAGCTTGCGCTTTCCGCTGTGCAGCTGCATTGTGGTGAGAAGGGGAGGGGTGTTGAGCTGCGGGTCGGTGTTGCCGCTCCTTGCTATTCTCTGCAGCTCTGCTTGTGTGCGATGTGGTGTTTCCTTCCCGTTTTTTGTTTTCCTCTTTTTTTTTTTGGTCCAAGCGTGCATTTTTTGCATGCCTCGTTGCTTACGCATGCGTGGTGAAAAAGTCACCGAAGAATTCCAGGGTCGAAAAGATGTGCGCGGGGGGCAGGGAATCGGCTCACGAACGTTCCTGCTGCTGCCCGCCGAAGAAGTGGTTGTAGTCCTCCGCCTCCGAAGGCTCCCTCTGGCCTTGCGCGCGGTGGTGGTGCTGGCGGTGATCGTGCTGCTGCTGCTGCTGGAGCCGACATCCTCCCATTACCACCCATTATACCACCCACACAATATAAATACGCGCAACATCATCGAACATGCTGGGACGAGGGCCCTTGGATCTGCGCCCCACGACCGCACCAACGGATCCCCTGCGCACCAGCGGCACGACCGCTGGAGCTTCTCACTTTTCCTCTTCTGCTTCCTCCTCTTCCCCCATGCCAGCCCCCACTACTTCTGCCCCTCTCCCCTCTTCTTCTTCTTCGTTCTCCTTGCCCGGTCCGTCCTTGTGGATGGAACGAGCACGCGTTCGGGTTCAGAGCACTGAGACCTCAGCGTCGCAGGGCCGCACGCGCGCATCACGGGTCGCGCACAGCACCAGCACCAGTACCACCAGTTCAACCCAGGTTGCCCCCGGCGGGGAACCGCCTGTGCTCATGGAGCTCATAATCGAAGACTACCTCCCGCCCGGCAGTACTGCACCAGCTGGTGGTAGCAGCAGTACCCCGGCCAGCACCAACCATTCACAGAGGCGTCATGAGCCCTCCACCGCTTCGTCTTTGCACAAGCTTCTCTCACCAGCCCCCCTTCGCGAATCCTCTCTCGAGTCAGAAGGCCCCCACGACGGCCCCCGGTCAATTCAGTCCACCTCTCCAGGTACCTTTGTCCCGCCACCTGCGTAATTCTCTCTCTCTCTCTCTGTGTTTCTCTTCGCCGTGCCGTGCGGCACCCGCACTGCGGTTTGCTGCGTCCTCGTTTCTTGCTGCTCAAGGGCTTACGTGAGGGATTGGGCCTCCCCGGTGACGCCGTGACTGACTGGCTCCCTTCTCTCTCTCTCTTCATCTGCTCAGTGGCCGCACCAGGCAGGGAGCGGTTGCGGCAGGTGTCGCGACCAAGTCAAGCCACCAACGCAGCATCTGGAGGAGGAGGAGGGATGAGAGATCGAGGCAGCTTCATGCAGAAGATGAAGGGATGGAAGCGGGAGCTTTGGGAGGCACTCACATCGGTGGACAGACACGTGAAGAAGAAGGCAGAAGAAGACCACCGCGAGTTGTCGGACGGAGAAAAGAAGCACTCGGTGAAGGAGTTCAAGCAGAGCTACATGCCCACACGCGAGGCCGCTCGCGCTGTTCTCGATCCTCGCTACGCAGGCCACTGTCTTGGCACGGACATCAATAAGCTCGCCTGCGAAGGGCTCCTCGCCGAGGCGCCCTCCGTTCTCAAGGTAGCTAGCGACCTTCCTTTGATCCTCCCCGCAGCAGCAGCAGCAGCAGCAGCAGCAGCAGCAGCAGCAGCAGCAGCAGCGCTTCTGGGTCTGGTGGGCTGACTTGCGTCAATCAAGGCTGCCGTGGACAAAGTGCCACAGAAGTTGGAGGAGGTGATCTCGCTATCGTCCCACCTGCTAGACGAGCTCATAGAGCAGGCCAAGCGAGAGAACGCCACCGGCGATCAGCAGCAAGGGGTGAGGCTACACAAATTTTTGGAGTTCTACAAAGGCTACAAGGAACGCTCGCTTCGCACGCGCATGGATCACCTCAAGTCGCGCATTGAAGCCGAAGCTGCCACGCTCGTGCAGGAGGCTTGCAGCGAAGCTCTTTCGAACGAGGCACGTTCGCTTCCAATGTCGTCATCCAATGCGCGTTACAGCTTTCGACGTCATCTCACTCGCTCTCTCGCTCACACCGCTGCAGGTGCTGCGACCAGCCGAGCAGTCACGGCCGTCATCTGTGGTGGGTTACCACCAACTGCTTGACGCTTCTCTTCCGCGCGTGCCTCTTGCGGCTGCACAGGCCATACAAGCCCGCGTGACCGACCTTGTAGGGCGTGCCCTGGCCGAGGTATCGCTTCACTTTTTTTTGGTGTTTTTTTTATTTATTTTTGGTCTTTTTTCTTTTAAAAGAACCCCCTCCCCTGTATGTCTCCGGCCGTTCTTGGATATTCTCGCCAGCGAGGAGATGCTTTCTTCTTCTTCTTCTACTTCTCTCTTGTTGTTCCTCTTGCGGTGTTTAACTGGGCACGTGGTGGTGGCTTCTTGTGTGTACACGGTGCAGGTCGACGAGATTCAAGCTGAGCTGCTCCCGCCGATGCCCGATGCCTATGCCTCGCTGGCGAACAAGCTGCATCAGATGGTCATCGAGGATAACCCACACACCAAAAAGCGAAGAACAGAAGTGATCGACCTGACCGATGACCGTGACGAAGAACACCGACCGCCGACCCTTGCAAATGGCGTCGACGAGCCCAATCACATGGAGGAAGACGCAGCGTCGGTGCAACCACCCCTCAAGTTTGTGCGGCGGGTGTCTACTCTGGTGGAGCTGTGCATAGGTGCCCCACCCCTCCCCTTCTCTCCCGTTTTATTTTGGGGGAGGTATAATATTTTATTATTATTATTATTTATGACCCTTATTCTCCCGCTCTTGTTTCTACATGACTCTTAAAGCGACTCTCTTCGATGATCGACTGACCTTTCGTTGGCTGATCAATGCGCGGGATTGGAACAGGCACGTGCGCCGACTATGTGAACTACCTTCCGGAGATTCCGGATGGGTGCTTCCCGGAAGACTTGCTGCAGCGCATGTTCACACTCCTGATCGAAAGAGATGCGCTCAGCGAGGATACACTCCAGCGATTGCTCTCCTCCTCAATGACGGGACTCAATTTGCGCGGGTGGAAGCGCTTCTCCTCGGCGTCTTGCAGCACTATTGCCCGTCGGACATGCCTCCGTAGACTTGACCTTTCAGGCATCTTCCTCCCGCCCTGTCTTGCTGCTTACTTGGACTGACGTTAAATCGTTCTCTTTCTTTGTGCCGCGACACCACAGGATGCTCCGGTCTGCTCGACGAGGGCCTAACGGATATTTTGCGGTCGGCCGGCGCCGTCCTGGAGACATTAAGTGTGGAAGGCTGCTTGGGACTTACGGACTCGTGGCTGTTGAGCCTTTCCCTGTGCCCCAACCTCCAGTCGCTTGACGCTTCGTCGTGCCCTCGTATCACGGACATGGCGCTCAAGGACCTTCCGCTTAGATGCCCGCGCCTTACCGCTCTGCACCTTCGCCGTTGCCCTTTGGTACGTGTTCCAACGTTGGGTTTGGCAACCATCCGCCACCGGGATGAGGAGGCGGAGGCGCCTCGTCGAGGAATGACAAGCATGCCGTGCTTTGTACGAAGAACTTGGCTCATTGTGTGCTCCCTCATTAGGTAACCGACGAGGGGCTTAGCCAGATAGGACAATGGCCAGACCTCACGACGCTCGATCTCTGGGAGAATATGCGGCTTACGGACCGTGTACTGCTGGGAGCCGCTTCATGTGGAAAGCTCGAGACCGTGCGGCTATGCGGCCGGGCTTTCACTGACGCGGGTGTACGCTCTCTTGCCGCATCCTGTCCTGGTATGCTGCCGTCTCGTTTGTTTTATTGTTGCCACCTGCGACTACAAAAGAGAGGACCGGCCTCACTCTGTGGCTATTTGTTTAGGTTTGCGATGCGTAGACGTTGCCGGCGCTTCCATTACAGACATCTCCATTCATGCTCTAGCTGAGCACTGCCCTCAGCTTATGCGGCTCTCTTTTCCTCATTCCTCGCGCATTACCGACGCCGCGTTTACTCTCTTGCCTGAGGGTCTTCGACTGGGTGCCATCGAAGAGCTCGATGTCAGTCGGTACATCCTCTCTATCTCTTTCTCTGCTTTCCTATGATCGATTCAGCCGGTTAAACGTTCTTTATCGGCAGCATCTTGGGCCTGAGTGACGAGTTTCTTCGCGCCATCGCCCTTCGGTGCCCGCGACTGCGCCGTATTGCCCTCGGTGGTTGTGAACAAATAACTGACATAGGTATACGCCGCTCATCAAACAATTAACAACGTTCTTTGCTGGGGATGGGGAGTCTTTCCCTGAACTGAACTTGTTTCTGTTAACACTTCTCACGGTGTGCAGGGTTAGTCTTGCTGGCCAATCGATGCCGGCTAATGACGCATGTGTCGCTGGCGCAGTGTAAGAAGATAACGGATCGAGGCATCAGTGCCCTCATCCGGGCATCTGCTGGCCGACTGATAGCGCTCTCCTTAGAAAACTGTCACCATACGACAAATGCTGCGCTTTTCGCTCTTGCTGAGACACACTGTACCGGTGCGCGTGACCTGCATTGCTTTGCTTCTCACACTGGCTCTCACCCCTGCCTCGCTCTTGCAGCTCTCGTTGATCTGGACCTTTCAGGCTGTGATGCTGTGACGGACGAGGGCCTGCGAGCAATAATAAGAACTTCCACAGCACTCGAGGGACTTTCAGTGGAGGAGCTAACGGAGCTGTCCGAAGAGGGAATATCCTTCGTCAGCCGGCTTCATAGCCTGAAGCGCCTGCGGTACGGTTGAGCACGCACCTGGCCTTTCTTTTTACCACCACCTCACTCTCTCCGCATTGCACGTTTACAACCCAGAGTCGGCTACTCCAAGGGCCTCACGGACGCTGCGCTAGCATCCATTGTGGCGGGCTGTGCTGAGCTTCAATCACTCGACCTCTCCTACTGCAACAGCCCACAGCTCACTTCGGCCGGCATAGAAACTGCCGTTGGGCGGCTAAATTGCCTCGAGGCTCTGTCGCTACGAGGAGGAACGGCTGGTGCAGGAGCTCGGATTGCACATGCTCGACTTTCCTCCCTCAACCTGTCCTGGTGCAAGACCCTGCAAGACGATGCGCTCGAGCGTTTCGCTGAGGGATGCCCCTCTCTTCGTCACATCGACCTTGCCTGGTGCGACCAAATCACTGGCGCTGCTGTTCACCGACTGGCCCAGAAGCTATCTTCTCTTCGCTCTTTCAACCTTCGAGGGTGCCACAAGATTCCCTCCCTCACCATCCAGTTTTTGACGCACGCAGGCAAAACTGTACAGCGCTGACGACATCGTGCATAAAAACCATGGTGCCCTGCCTGCGATGCGCTAGTGTCCGGAACTTTCTGAAACTGGGCGGAAGTGTTGTCACCCAACCACACTCACTTTCTTGTATCACTTCGCCATCCATGCTTCAAAGTCGTTTCTAGTGTGTGGGTGTGAAGCCCATGGCTACTAGCATTTTGCAAGTCTTGCATGTTTGTTTTGAGGATGTGGAGATGGATCTTTTTCATGCTGAGGGTGCAATCACTCCCTGGAGGTATGAAGTCCCAGACAGCTTCTGGAGTCAGGCTCCCCTGTGAAAAACAAGACATGTTGAAACAGCCAAAAATGTTCCTCAATGGATGGCTCACCTGTGCATTTAACTAGTAAAACACTGATTAAACCTTGTTAAACAACCTGCCCACTCATTAAATGACCCACCTGCATGTTTGAAGAGCTGCATGTTCAATGACCTGTCCACCATTCCTATGTGGTTGCACAACAAGATACACATGGTCATAAAGCACCAACAATACACCAGCAGTGCATTCAACCTGTGAAGAGTGTGGGTAGGGAGACAAACATATAAATTGCACATATTGAGTCCACAGTATACCATTTGGCACACCATAACATCTCATGCACTATCCCATCCTCATAGCCTGTGCTTTCTTTGATGGCCATGGTGCATCTGCTTGGGATTTTTCTTGAGAAATTTCACCACCCAGACTGCAACATGTTTTCGCATTTTGAACATGCAATAAACGCGTTTCTTGCGTTTTGCGATACGCGAAAAACGCGTTTCTTGCATACATGTTTTCGCATTTTGAACATGCAATAAACGCGTTTCTTGCGTTGTGCGATACTCGAAAAACGCGTTTCTTGCATACAATAAGCTCTGTTTGAAGATGATCGGTTTTCTCGTTTGTGTAGATAGCTGGAGAGTTGGCGAATGGTGCACTGAGCCCAGCAGGCCAAGACCTTGAGAGTGACATACAACTTGGTTTTGTTCGCAGATGCATTGTGCGAAGCCAGCTGCCCTTTTCTTCAATGAGCATGACTTAAAAACGCTAAGTCCATGGACTGAGCAAGATTCGATTGTCGACAGGAACACCAGCCCAACAACGTTGCCCAGCTCAAATGCTGTTGTGCGCTTTTCTGTTCACCTCTCACACGCACCACCAACACCCCTACAACACGCGCAC
>CDFA01025676.1:14325-25572 GCA_000826305.1 Acanthamoeba healyi | reverse complement strand
GGGGGGGGGGATGAGGGTGTCATGGTTCAGCCTCAGCCTCTTGGTCGTCATCATCGTCGTGGTGCGTGGGCGCTTCTCTTCCAGGGAGCCTACCACCGCCGCCGCCAGGGCCGGCAGCAGCAGCAGCGCTGGGAGGGGCGTGCCGCAGGGATGCGGGAACGGACGGGGACGACACACTAAGCACCGGGGAGGAGGCGGCGGCGGACGAGTTGCGCATGCCCATGCGCTGGAGGAGGGCTCCATTCTCTGCCGAGAGCCGAGCCACCTCATCGCCGAGTGTTTCGATGTCCGTCTGCCGTGCGTGCGTACATGCAATTGGAGAGAGACGTGGGGGGATTAGTTGCGCGCGATAGCAAGTAGCACCCACATTGCAACATGTGGTACTACATGTTGTAAATGCTACCCCCCAAGTTCATGAGGACGAGCTCGCGTACCTTGAGCTGGATATTCTTGAGGATGGTGTCCTCGAGGAGGGTCGACATGGTGGTCGTCATCTCCTCCGCGAGGGTCTTCTCTCGGCTGCTGGAGCTGCGGAAGATGCTGCTCATGATGCCCTCCTGGGACACACGCAAACGAACACGTCAGGCCCTCCCCGCCTACACTAACCTATGGGAGGGGTGCATCCTCCCTCCTCCAGTGTCTGCGGGGGGAGGGGCAGGCAGTACGACGTGCCTTGGATGCGCGGATGGCCTTGTCCTTTTCCATGAGGGGAGTAGCACGCCCCTCCCGCTTGAGAGTGAAGAGATGGCGCTGGATGATCTCCGACTTCTTCTGAAGTTTGGCCGCCAGCTGCATGCATGGAGACCACCCAGCAACATCAGCATCACCAATATGATCCCCACGTCGTGTGAATCGAATGAGGAGCTGGACGGGAGGCGAAAGGGGCGTGCGTACCTGCTGCTTTTCCTGCTCCAGAAGCCCCATCTGCTGCTGGAGAGAATCGGCGAGATGCTGCAATTCTGCCACGCGGCGCACCAGTGCCGCCCCGCCCTCCTCGCCTCCCGCATAGCTCGTGCCGACAGCACCGCTGCCGCTTACAGCAACGCCCACGGTTGTCCCCAAATCACTCTACACTCCGAGACCCGTTAGCAGCCGTAACGCGTAGTATCCCAGAGCGTATAATTGCTCGCCATACAACTCGTCGCCACGGCAGAGCACATCGCAAAGGACGGGGAGCAGTTACCCGCGTACGCGCAAGGGCAGGAGGGCGGGTAGGAGTGCCAGGTTCTGAACCACCACCTCCCGATGACGCTGCGCCCCGCACCCACGCACCTCGCGTTAGATTCTAATGATCGGAGAGGGAAGAGTCGTGTGTGTTACCCTCAAGACGCCTCGGAGGAAGCGGAGAAGGGACGGGTGACGCTGTGATCCCAGATCCAGCCCCTCTTGGCTGTTGCTTGGCCCGTTCCTTGGCCAACTGATTCTTAAGCTCCTTCATCTGGTCACCAAACAACCAACCACGTTTATGTGAGCGCATGCGGCGACTACGGGAGCAAAGGTCGGATGGGGGAGGGGAGTCCATTTGAACCATTTGTTGCGACTTTCGCTCGGCAATCTTCTTTTCAAGCTCGGCGTCATCGAAACGTTGGCGCAGTTCCTGCAGTTCCTTGAACAAGGACTCCTTCTCTGCTCGCATCTCGTTCAGAGCCTCCTCGCTTTGCGCCTTCTCTGCCGCAAGGCTCTCTCTCTGTACATGGCCACGTGTAGCGAAGTGGTGGAAAGGCAAAGCGTGTGCGTTGAGTTTGAGCGAGAGCGAGAGCGAGGGAGAGGTTACGCACCAGTTCTTGAAGCTGAGCTTGACTAGCCTGGATGGCGGCCTCAGAATCGGCACGTGCGATAGCCAAGGTGGCGAGCTGAGCCTCGAGGTCGGTGAGAGCAGTGGCGCGGGCTTCGAGGTCTCGTCGAAGGGCACCGGCGGCAGCTTCCAGCTGGGCGCGCTCGTCGCGGAAGGCGGTGGTCTGGGCAAGGAGGTTGGCCTCAATATCGGCGTTCTGCTTTTCTAGGCTGGCGACGAGAGCCTGGAGGCGGTCGGTCTCGGCCTTGACTCGGGCGTCGTAGTCCTGGTGCTGGGCGAGAGCGTCGTGAAGCTGCTTCTCAGCGTCTAGGCGCCCCTCGACAGCTTTCTCCAAGGATTCGTTGAGGCTTTGGGCTTGCTTGTGAGAGGCAGCGAGAGACTCGTTGAGGCTCTTGAGCTGGGCCTGGAAGGCATCGGCCTGTTTGTCGCGCTGAACGAGGAGAGCTTGCTGTTCCTGAAGCTGTTCCTGGAGCTTGGCGGTGGCCGTGCGGGCAGCTTCAAGGGCCTTGACCTTGGCTAAAATTTCGTCCTTGAGTGTCTTCATCTCATCCGTCAATTTCTGGTGGGCGGCCTGAGTGGCGACCTGGTCCTCGCGGGCCTTGTCCTTGAGCCGCCCGAGACTTTCAGTCTTGTCCTTGAGCACTTCAGCCACCTTCCCGCTCTCAGCCGCAAGGGCCTGCTTGAGGGCGAGCATCTGCTGCTGCGCGTCGGCCTCCTGAAGGCCCAGCCGCTCTCGGAGCTCGTCGAGGGCAAGATCCTTTTCGGTGAGCTTGGTGATCATGATACCTCGGTCCTCCTGGATTAGGCTCAGCTCCTCCTTCCAGTGCCCCCGCTCCTGCTCCAACCGCACCCGCCACTGCTCCACCTCCTCTTTGCGCTCCATGGCTGCCTCCTCCAGCTCTTTCTTGTGCGCAGCCGCCCCCGCCCGGAGCTCTTCCTCCAACTTGCTGACCGCTGTGCTAGACTCCTCTCCCTGCCGCAGCATGCTTCGTGAATATACGGTGACGGCCTACTCTCCGTTTAAGGATGCTTGGCGAGAGGAGATCACACACCTTGTCCTTTGCCAGCTTCGCCAGCTCGGTCTTGTGTTCGGTCATGAGGCGCTCTTTCTCGGTCTCCAGCGCGTTGATCTTCTCCTGTAGTCCCTCCTACCACCCCCCGCGCCATTGTCACAACTCCTTTCTCCTACCGATACCTCCTCGAAATAGGTCGTACCAGCTCTTGCGTGTGGCCATTCACCGCAGCATGGAGCTGCTCCTGCAGCGCCAGATGTGTTTGAACCGCATCTTCCTGTTGTTGTTGGACGTTGGGGGGTAGTAGTAGGTGAGCGCTGAGAGCGAAATCCCTTCTACGGCGCTGATTTGGTGGCAGCATGGATATAAATGAATGGAGGAACCTTTTCCTTGGCGAGGCGTTCGATTTGGTTAGAGTGGGCCTGAGTGAGATCCTTCATCTCCTCCTGCAGGCGCACATAGTTGTTGTGCTTAAGCTTCGTCTTCTCCTGCAGAGCACGGTGGCACCGTTGTGAGGAAAGAGAGAAATAGAGAAGGAGAGAAGGAGGGGGAAGAGAGACAGGGAGGTACATGTACCTGCCACATGGAGAGTTGCGAATGCAGATGCTGGAGCTGTTCGTGCGCCTCTTCCAGCTTTGTCCGCAGAGTTTCACACTGCCCACAACAGCAAGGGGTGCATCGTCCATCATCAACAATCGCTGATCGAGTGCCGGATGAAGAAAGGAGCGGTACCTCGGCTGCAGTCTCTGTGTCACGAGCATGTGTATCAGTTACGCGTGAGACCGGCTGCTGCTGGTCCGCCCCAGTGGATGGTTCTCCCGGACTGACCTCTACCTCCTCCTTTTCTTCTTTCTTGTCGCTCTGTCCGTCCTTCGTCTCCTGCTCATGTTCTGCCTTTTCTTGTTCTTGTTCTATGCCCGGGAGCTGATGAGCGGACTGGAGGTCGTCTCCATCACCAGCGCTGCTCTCCTCGGTCGTGACTGCGCGCTCTCCATCCTGAATTGATGGCGGAGACAATTCGGTGACGGCTTCGACGACGGGAAGATTCTGCGGTTGCTCATTGTCATTCGTTTCTACCTCCTCGTCCTTCACCTCCACTTCCTGTCCCGTTGCAGTTTTCTCCTCCTCGTTTTCAGGAGGCGTGGTGGCAGTGGTTGTATCTGATGAGTCCGTGGTCGCTCCCTCTTGCTCGACTGACGTGTCGGGCTGAGGGACGGTGTTGGCCTCAGACTGAGGCGTGCTCGCCAGACGGGGACCCTCCGTGTTCTGCGTCAGTGGTACCACGTCGCTATCGTCGTCATCCCCCCATAGAGCCTGGCCTGCACTCAGCACCACCACTCGGTTAACTTGGTCCAAATGCCTGCTGCATTTAACAGGTGCAGGGAGTAGTTGCGCTGCGTGTACCAGAGGAAGTGGAGGCGAAAGGGTCGACCTCTGCGCCGCCTACTAGAGAATCGAGGAGGTGCTGCTTGATCTTGCCCTCCTGGCTCCGCAGGGCCTCCTCCTTTTTCTTCAGTTCCTCAATCCTGTGGTAGTACAGAACAGAGGCGTGTGGAGGTGAGGGGCACAGCAGCAGCAACAGCAAGTACTGGAAAGCGTCACTGTGCGAAAAAGAAAGAGATTAAAGTACCGAGCGTCGAGCTGGCGTTGTTGCTCCTGGAGTGCACGCTGTGCCTGTTCTTGGAGCTCTTGGGTGTGCTTAGCAAGGTCCTCCTGCTGGCTTCTCAGTCGCTCTTCGCTGGCCTGACAGTCCTTTTCGCGCTGAGTGAGCTTCTGTTCCCGCTCCTTGTAGGCCTCTAGCTGTGCCGCCATTTCGGCGTTGGACTCGTAGATGGTTTTCATGTTCTTTCTCAGCGCTGCTTGCTGCACATATATAACACGCACACACACACACACACACACACACAACTGTCAGTGGTGTGCCACTCGCCGAGGTACATGGACGCGCTAAGCAAACCAAAGTGTGTGTGTGGTGCGGGAGACTTTAAAGGTGGCATTCGACCTGCTCCTTGTGCTCGCGAGCGGTCTGTTCGAGGAGGCTCTTGAAGTTTCGATTCTCAGCCTGAAGGGTGGCCACGTCCTTGGCATTCTTGCTGCGCGCCATCAGGTCCTGTGCCTTCTTGAGTTCGCGTTCCAGGGAGGCCGCGCGCTCCTTCTGCTTGTCCAGCTCTGAGACAGTGATAGATCGCGTGGCCGACAACATACACGATGTGCGTTACTTGCCCGTGTTCTCGTTCTCCCCGACGTCGTCATCGTCAAAGAAGAGGACAGACGGGGTGGTGTGTACCCATTTGCAGGCGTTTACGCTGCTCGTCGCTCTCGTACTTGGCCTGCTTCACCTCCAGCAGCTGCGTCTGGAAGCCTGTTGTGCCCACAACCCACACACACGTTTACCCTCTGAATCTTACAATTATTATTATTTTAATCAATATAAAAATATTTGATTGTTTCTTGTTTCAATCTCCACAGAGGGTCTCTAATTTAAAAGATATAAATATATAAATACAATATATATATAAATACATAAATAATCTCATCTTGAGGGGGGCGTGCACTCAGATTCGAATTTGGGGTAGGGGTGGGGGGAGGGTGCACCCACCTTGAAATTCCTCCATGCTAATGGACGCCGCCATGTTGGGCCTTGTGGAAGTGTACGCGAGCAACCACTAGAGCAGGCGTCTCACCAGCAGCAGCAGCAACAAACTGGCCTTGCCGGTCGACGTGTGAGGGGCGGAAATAAACATGCGCTTACGTCACGCCACGTCGGCATGCGCTTGTTTGGTCCCACGCCAAGAGCTCTGAACTGGCGGGGCGGCGTGTGGGGGAGGTTTGTGACGAACCGGTGCAAGATCTTGGCTGCCTGCTGCTGCTGCTGCTGCCGCCGCCGATATGGCGATACTACTACTACTACTCACGGTGAGTGGTGGTGGTGGTGCACCCCTCATCATCACCGAGAAGCCTTGGTCGTCCAACAAAAAGGTGCTGGTGGGGCTGGTGCGACCAGAGCTACTGCTGGCGGTGCTCCTGCTGGCGCTGCAATGCTTTGCAGGAGCATCGCCGACGGGCGAACGAGAAGAGGAGTATGGCTCGTGGTCCACGCCAGGCCCGGACTCCAACAAGGAGGAGGTCTATTATAGGCGGAGCACTGGTGCACCCCACCCCGACGCACACGAGTGGCAAGAGGGGGGTGGTGGTGGTGAGGAGGAGGAAGAGGGCAGCGGCCTGGTCGCAGTGCAAGTCAGCGGCGGAAGGGCAGGCGCCGAGCAGGTGGCCAACAGGCACGGGATGATGGTTGTGCGCGAGGTGGATGGCCTGGCCCACCAAGGCTACTTCCTACTGCGTCCGCTTGCCCAGCACAAGCGCAGCGCGGATGCACCCGCTCTCGCCGCAGCACCCGACCTCCACTGGTGGCAGCCACTGACGCGACGGAAGAGAGCAAAGCGCACGTAAGCCCACCCACGCGCTCGATCTGGCTTCAGCATGATGATCATGGCGTGATAATGGCGAGGGTGTCAGGCTCTAGGAGCACGTTCTGACCTGGGGAGAGGTGAACGTGGGATTGCAGAGAGGATCCGCTATGGGAGAGCCAATGGCACCTACACGGCCATGCCTTTTCGCTGGACGTGGAGAAGCTGTGGAACCAAGGCACGATGCAGACCACCGCTGGTGTTCCGTTTGCGTGGCTGCGCATGTTCTCCTTCTGCTCGCTGTGGAGGCGAACATTGCACACAATGCAATGCTAATACGAGCGGGGGGTGCAGGGCTAACGGGTGAAGGCGTGCGCGTGAGCGTTCTCGATGACGGAATCAATCCGCTGCACCCCGACATTGCTGCCAACTACTGGGCTGCGGGCAGTTGGGACATCAGCTTCAACACCTCTGATCCCACGCCCCTGGACCCCCTTGACAGGCATGGCACGAGGGCTGCCGGCACGGCCGCTGCGAGGTTCGCCAACCAGTGCGTGAGTGTATTGTGCAACCACAGCTGACTCTCTGCATTGGTTTGGGACTGTCTGGGTGGCGGAGTGCGTGTGGGATGGGTAGGGCCAACAACTCAGTGTGCGGGACCGGTGTGGCCCCCGGAGCAATGGTGGCGGGAGTGAAGGTATTGGGAAGGGTACGTCACGCTCCTGGACCCTCTATGCAGCTGCATCATCACCTTGATGAGAAGGGGAGGCTGAAGCACCCGATGCCCAGGATCCGGATGATGCCGACGAAGCCCTCGCCATAGGTTACATGTGCGACCATCCGACGGAGCCAGCGCACGTTTACTCAGCCAGCTGGGGGCCTCTCGATGATGGCCGCCGCATCGAAGGCCCAGGCAGGTACCCACCAGGCCCCTGTCCCTTGTGTGCAGCAAAAGGACTAGGAGCATTACAGGGAGAGCGAAACCAACCATGCTCGTGTGGGCTCAGGCTGATGAAGGCGCGTCAGGAGCACTGCATCAAGGAGGGACGCGGAGGAAAAGGGTCCCTGTATGTGTGGGCTGGAGGCAATGGGGGCATCTTTGACGACAACATGAACTACGACGGCTACGCCAACTCTAGGTACACTATTTCTGTCGGCGCGGTCAACGAAGGCGGCGGCCCCGCCTTCTACAGGTACCCCCCCCCTCCCCCACCCACCGCCTCCGCCTTGGCTGCTCTGTGCCAACTGCAGCCGCCAGTAGGTAACTGTGTTGGTTGGCAGTGAGCCGGGCGCGTGCATGCTGGCCGTGACGCCATCATCAGGTCGACGTGGACCCGGGATTGCGACCATGGACCTCACGGGATGCACAGAAAAGTTCGGGGGCACTTCAGCATCCTGGTACCCCGCCTCCTCCTCCTCCTCCTGCCATTGTTCAACGGCGCGTCGTATATACATATATAGCTAATGCCAGTGCAGCCCTATGGCGGCAGGAGTCGTGGCGCTGGTGTTGCAGGCCAACAGGAACCTGACATGGCTGGACATGCAGAACCTGATCGTGCGAACGGCACGCCAGATCAATCCCAGCCACCATGACTGGCAGCGCAACGGAGCCGGACGCTGGTTCAGCCACTACTACGGCTTTGGCCTTCTCGTGCGCCTCTCCTCTTCCTCTCCTTCGCGTCCTCCTCCTCCTCTCTCGCTCGCTCTCTTCGGGTCCATCGGGTCGGGCGAGCGTACATTTGCGGCAGCGTGCTGTCCAGCAGCTGATGCCATTCCATCTGTGGGCGTGGCGAACGGCAGGATGGAGCGGCAGCGGCGGCGATGGGGCGAGGGTGGGTCTCGCGGAAGGAACAGCAGGTCGTGGGGTCGGAGCTGTTGGAGGTGGAGGCCGCGGTGGCAGAAAGGCGGGTGGGCAAGCACACGTGGGCGATGGAGGAAAAGGAGGGAGGAGGAGCAGGAGGAGGAGCGTTAGCTGAGATCGAGCACGTGGAGGTGTGGGTGGAGGCCACCGTGCACGAGGGCGTGGGCACCAGCGCCCTGAGCCTCTTCTCTCCGGCTGGCACGGAGAGCAAGCTGCTGGAGGAGGGCCTGAATCGGCACACCGAACTCGGCTGGACCTTCACCAGCGTGGCGCACTGGGGCGAGCAGCCCAACGGCACCTGGACGCTCAAGCTCTCTCCCAAGTACGGCGCTATCCTCCATCGATGGCGCCTCCGCCTCTACGGGCCCAAGGCCCCTCTTTGGTGATGATGATGACGACGACGACAGGACTAGTGGCGATGATGATGATCGACGAGGATTTCGCACTCTTGCACTGCGCCAAAAACCTTTTGCGGTTTTGCCTTGGTGGTGGTGGGCCGCGACAACGTGGGGCGGGTGGGGGCGGGATGTTGAGGGGATGGCCTCTGCAGAGGGAGGGGTCAGGCGGTGGGCGGCTTGAGTGTGGCCAAGTCGGCAGAGATAACTGAGATGGCTTGCTCCACCACCACACGTCTCCGCGCCTCCTCTATCCAATCCTGTGCCAGCTCGTGTGCCAGCCCTGCCGCGTCACATGTAGAATGCGCGCATGCACCAACAAGAGTCGTCAGCCGAGCCTGCTTCCAAATACAGCAGCACGCGGGTAAATACAGCAGCGGGCGGGAATGGCCGTACCGGTAAGCTGCTCCATGTCGCGAAGAGCAGCGAGCAGGTCATCCTCTTGTAGGTGCCGGCGGGCACTAACCAAGAGAAGTTCCTGCTCGGTGGGCACGTGGTATGGGTTGAGCGACACCGTCGCTGCAAGCAAAGGGGCCACGGCATGACGCAGCAGACCGCCTCCCTCGGGCACCAGCGCCGCCACGCGCACGTGCTTTTCCACCTGCTCAAACCGCTCCCTGAGACGACCTACCGAGTAGACACCTCTGATGTACGTGACGATCATGCAATTCAAAAGTCACACCGCGCACCGCGCACCACACACCACCCATTTGTTGTAAATATACAACAACAAGGCACACACGTTAACACCCGCTCGGTCCAGTTGCTTCGCTTTAGGGGAGTAAATAGGAAGGCGCCAAYGGCATACCTAGGGGCTTGTGCCTCAATGTGCTGCGCCACAGCCTTGTAGAGAGGCCGCGTGACGGCGAGGGAACGCACGAGATCGAGCTCGGCTTGGAAAGGGAGCAGATGCCCCTCGGGGCCCAGAGCCGCACTTTCCAGAGCTCTTACTGCTGATGTCAGTTGCTCTGTCCAGTGCCACCACTCGCGCTCTTCGCCCAGGTGTCGGCTTCGGTACTGCACTTCCTCTACCAACGTCTGTCATACGAATGCACGGTCAGCACAACGGCAGCGAAAAATCTCCCCAGTCCAGCCGCACATGTACCTCGAGATAGGCGAGCGTCTGGGCGTGCAACTGAGCTGACTCTTCCAGCTGCTGGTTGAGGAGCTGCTTCTCTTCACGCACCAGTTCCACAAAACGAGCGTTGAGGCCGGCCACTATATCTTCCATCTCGGCGTAGAGACGCTGACGCTCATCCTGAAGGAGTGGGTCGACCCAGCGCGGCCAAGGAAAGAGGATGAGATAAGCCCAATTCCTACCCACACCGCGTGCACTACGCAACGTGACGTACCACGAATTGTCGCTGCAAATCGTCCAGCTGCTGATTGAGACGGTTCTGGAAGTCGTCTACCATCTTCTGGCGTTCGACATCGACTTGCTCCGCAACAACCTCCGCCACTTGCTGGTGAAGGGCGGCCATCTTTTGCTCGTACTTGAGGCGGAGCCGCTCAACCTTCTCCCGTACCTGGCGCTCGCAGCCCTCCGCCTGGATCGCGATGATCTCCTTGATTGCCTGCAGCTCCTGTAGCCGGATGGTGCTGTCGCCGCCATGCTGCTCTACCTTTGAACTGTTTTGTGCGGCCGAATCGATGGGTGTGGCTGGCTCCTGCTGCTGCTGTTCCGCCATCCGGTTAACGTCGTCGCCGACGCTGCCAGCACCATTGGAGGCAGCCGCCACTGCTTCCTGGTGTGCGTCGGAGGCGGCAAAACTCTCCGTGAACATAGCCACTACCGCGGCGGGCACCGCGGCGGGCTTGCCTGAAGGGGCCTCGAGTGAGGCTTCGGCGTTCTCCTCCGCGTCCACGGCCACCGAGACTGGCGCGGTGACGGCGGCAGAAACGGGGTGCTGCTCGACCTCCACCACTTCCTCCGCGCCAGCATCATCCCCGCCATGAGCGGGCGGCTGTTGTGTGGCGAGTAGCAGTGCGTCGTCGAGATGCATTGCCTGTTGGGAAGCCGATACCCCCCACAGCCCAGTTAGTGTGCCCGCCGTCGCCAACACTCACCAGCGCCCCCAACACATGTGTCCAACGCATGAGGCGCGCAGGCTGTCAGGTACCTCGGCGATAGGACCTCCGGCAGCCGGCGACGGCAGCACCTCCTCTTCCTCCTCCTCCTTCCTCTCGGCCTGAGGCTCCTCGACGACAGGCGCGACGGCCACAATGAACGAGTCGGGCAGAGCTACAACAGCTTCCTCGTGGGCGTCGTGGGCGGTTGCAGGGAGCGCGTCTTCTTCGACAGCGACGCCGGTGGTCTCCAACGGCTCAGGGCCGGTGCTGCTGCCGGCGACGTAAGCACGCTGCTCCTGCTGCTGCTCCTGCTGCTGCTCGTTGGGCAAAGCCTCGGCGGCGGGAGTAGGGATGCTGCCGCTGCTGCTGGTGGCGGCGGTGGCGGATTTGGAGAGGGAGGCCCACAGGTCGTTGAGCCGCGAGCGGAAGGGGGGGTCGGTGTAGTAGCGGTAGCCCGTCCACGCGGAAGCGCCCACCGCTGCCCCGACCAAGACGCCAAACGCCGTGCCTCCGCCTCCGCCGCTGCTGCCGCTCGGGGGTGGCCCGCCGGCATTCGCGAAGAGACGACGCGCCCCTGTCATCTGCGCGGGAGCAGGGCCAGCGAGGCGGCGGAGGAACGGACTGCCAGGCGTCGTTGAACGACAACCTCCTCCTCCACCACCACCACCACTAGAAGCTAAACCTCGGCGCAGCATTCGCGGGGGGG
>CDFA01025676.1:3361-13421 GCA_000826305.1 Acanthamoeba healyi | reverse complement strand
CACATCTACCCATGATATGATCCAGCATGAGCGACCGATGACCGCAGCGCATGCTGATGGCGACACACGTCTCGCGGGTTGTGCGCATCACACCGCGGCAGGTACTGCCGGGGTTTGTGGGCACCAAGTTGACCAAAGTGGCCGTGGCCGTGGGGAAGGCAGACTACCCTCACCACTTCCCTGAGTTTTTCGCCTATTTGCTGGCCCTCTCGCGGGTATGCTCTCATCCTCTTGAGGAGGACCCCCCCCCCGGCTGACCGTGCGCGCCGTCTGCGACCAGCTGACCAACGGGCACCTTTGTTGTTGTTGTTGTTGTTTCGCGACTGAGCTCAGGAGGATTCCACGCGCGTGTTGGGGCTGAGTATGATCACTATCGCCTGTGAAGAGTTTGCAGATACGCGTGTTCAGACCTCCGCAGGCCGCAGAAAGGAGCTCAAGCAGCTCTTTCAGCAGCAGATGCCCGTTATATCTGGTGCGCACTTCCTCTCCCTCTGACGCGTCCCCCCCCCCGTGATGTCACGGCCGAGCTACACATCCGGAGCTTACCGAGGGGCGTACGGGTTTGTGTCCGATCGATCGTGCAGGAGAATGGAAAGAGCAACTAAAGCGAGTGTCCCGCGAGTACCTCCACGAAGTCAAGGTTGGAATACCGGGGGACGCACCACCCATCATCAAGTCCTTCCTCGGTTCCGTGCGCTACCAGGGCACGTTAGACAAAACGGCTCAGATCGTGGTCAGCACCATTCTAGGTTCTCCCCTCCCCCCTCTGCCGTTCGAGTCCTTCCCGCTGCTGACACAGCTTGGCCCTTGCTTGTTCGTGCCGGGTGACCACCATGTAGAGGGCATCAGCCAGGCAGTGAGCTGGCTTTCGCCCAGCGACGTACTCGGCAGTGGCCTGTTTGATGCTGTGCTTCCCCTAGCCATGCTCCACGACGACACGGGAGCCTTGGTGATTGTTCCTCTTCCCTTGCGCCTTCTTCACCATGGGGGCAGTACGTGTTCATCTTCTGACGTGTTATCGCACAACTGGTGGGTTGGACGTAACCAGGCTGTTGGACTTCTGGGTGATCTGTTGGAGCGCAACTACGTGCCGTCCGATTTCCAAGCTTACATGGGCGTGCTCTTCCAGCAGACCTTCACTCTCCTCCACCTCCTTACCGGACTCCCTTCGTCTGCTGAGCTCCCGAGCGCCTACGTCGCTAAATGCAACCATTTCTTCTGGCAGTTCAGCAGCAACTACTTTGGCCGCATACAGGTACCCCCCGCGCTCCCCTCACAGCGGTCCCCATCCGTGTCCGTTTGTTTCTCCTCCTCCTCCTCCTCCTCCTCCCCGCGGAGAGTATGACTCACCTCGTGCCCCCTCCCGTTGGCGCCACCGTCATCGTCATTCTTCGACGCCCATAATGTCGCCAGAGGAGCGAAGCTTTCCCCGCGGTGGAATTCTTGTCTCTCCTTTATCGATACACTTTTTCGCAGCGCACTGCTGGCGGCTTCGTGGCCTGCGTTGATATCTGGTCCGTCATTCTCGATACCTTTGGCGAACCTGGCGAGGCTGCCGATGCCGCCATTGATACCAGGTATGCGGAGCGTGTTCCATTATTCCCATCATTACCTCCCTCCCTCCCTCCCTCCCTCCCTCCCTAAAGTCCAGCTCATCTTGTGCCACAACACCCGCTGTGATCTCGGACAGGTTCGGCCCGGCGATGGAAGTCATGTCAGCACAGATACTGCGCTCATCCTCCTTTACTGAAAACTTGGTGTTCCTCCAGTCTCTCGACGCCACAGCTCGGACCGAAGATGTAAGTCCCACTCTCCTCCCCATCAGCGCCACATCACTCGCTTACATCCCCGCTAACGTGTCTGCAGGGAGAAACAGAGCAGGACGCATTTTTGCGCAAGTGCAGGGATCTGATCATTCGCGCCGTGGAGTTCTTCCCCCGGCGCCTGCTGCAGTCCTTTGCCTCGTCCTTTGCCACTACGAGCGCCAAATTTATAGCCAAGCTCTCCGTCGACTCCCCACCCTACACGGTGCGCTTTCCTGGCTGATATAAGGAGGGTGACGACGACGACGACGACGAAAACCACGTTAATACTCTGCGCATGTCCACAGTCTAGGGATTGGATTGGATTGACCAAGGATCTCGGTGGGCTGGCGACTATCATGGGAGGTCTTACTAGCCACTTTCTTTCGCATCAGGTGCGTGTCGACGACACATTTTTCACTTCTTCTGCCTTGTGTTGGATCTTTAAGCCTTTTATGGAGGTTACGCAAGTACTCATCCTTGTTGTGATGGTCCTTTGCTCGGGAGAGCGTAGGAAACTACAGCAGGAGTGTTGGGGCTGCTGGGTCAGTTTCGGGAACTCCTGGCGGCTATCGTACAGCGCTCTTTGCATAAGCAAGGCGCTCACTTTGTCGATCTCGTGGCTCAACTTTTTGCCGCCTTGACCGCACTTATGCCCTGGGTATTTATCGTTAACCTGCTCCCCAAACCTCAGATCAACATGTGCGGCACCCGCATGCTTACTGCCACCTCCTTACACAGGTGGAAGTGCAGATAGGCACCAATCTGGACCCGGGCAGCGACCAAAGCCAGCTGGCCAGACAACAGGCAGCTCTACAGGCGGTCGCTCCTTGCCTGGACGTCGTGGCTGCCCTTTTATCTGTCGGGGTGCGTGCACTTTGCTAGCAACACTGCAGGACGATCGACCCATTCTTATTCTCGTCGTGTGACAACCATGCTGTCTTAAAAGGCCACTGAGCACGACATCGAGGCCGCGTTGGAGTTCCTCGAATCCGCGAGCCTAGCTGTGAGGGTGCCGCAGCTGGGCCAGATACCCGGCATACAGTGGCTCATGGCAAACGTTCACTCTGTAAGCGACACGCTGCGCCCGCCCCTCCACTCTCGTCTCTACACGGCGCTCGCTTGCGTGCTTCTCCTCCCCTACAAACTGTCCTCAAGCGCTACGACCCTTAAGGCCAAGCAGGTGAGCACCTTTCCTTTGCATCCGCCGCCGCCGCTGCTAATTTAATCCGCTTGTGGCGCATCAGGAGGAACAGCACTGGGACACACGAACCATCGCATTTGAGGCGCTCGTAAAACCGCTCATCGAGCCGCTCGCAAAGGCCGCCCAAGAAACCAACCCACAGCAGCGTTCTGGTCTGGACGCTCGCATCAGTAAAGCGCTCAGGTACCTACCAATTCACTTCCGCACGATGTTAGCTGTGGGAGGGGTCCACCACCCTCTCGAGAGCGAAGCCTGTACTGACTGCCGATCGCCTGTGTCGATGTGTGTGGTTTATTTTGCACATCTGGCAGAGCGCTGACAGGTATTGCCACGCGGGTGGGCGAGCGCGGCGGTAAGGACTCGAAGCAGATCCTGGTGCATAAAGTTGAGAGTGCCATCCGCCTTGGCGTTCCGCTGCTGCGTGTCTATCTTCCGCATCGCCAGATGGCGGTCGTGGAGGCCATCACAGAAATTTTCATCGCTCTCTTCGACACCTTCAAGCTCCATTTAGGACCCTCCTTTGTACAGGAGACCATGATGTACGTGTTCTCCCCTCCTCTTGACGACACATGCCAATCGCTGGGATCGTCGCCAACGGTCTCGATTGCGCCTTGCTGACCGAGTTGTGCGATTTCAAATGGGGGCGGGTTAAAGGGCGTTCATTGGGGTGCTGGGAGGTGAGATGGAACAGTTGCGCTCCACCTTTACGAGCACCGATACCGCCGCCGCCGCCGTGTCAGGGAAGTTTCTGCAGCTCATACAGCACATTGTTCGCGACTCTTCTCCTCAGTTCCATGGCCTGGTGTCCGACATCAGGCAGCTCCTCTTCGCCCTGCCGCATGCACAGCTACATGAGGAAGTTGCCGGTACATCGCCGCCTGCCAATTCTCTGATCTGCCCGCAGGGGCAATGTCCAATGCCCAATGCCGCTGAGCGTGGTTGGTTGGGCTGTCACAGGTAAATACTACGAAGTCTTATACGAGATGGTGCTCAGGCACTGGAACACCACGGACAGCAAGGGCCAGTCCGTACTGGTGCCCTCCATCCAGTACGCTTCACCCCAACCAACCAACCAAGGCTGCCTGTTGCGAGCTAACTCACAATTGTGATGCCCTATCCTGTTCATAGGACGTTTTGCGAAGCCTTGAGGGTTGGCGCCGGCATGGACGTGACGGTGGTGGTGCAGGTGCTCAAGTGGCTTCGTGACTTGGGCAAGCGAGTGAAACTCTTTGAGCGCCCAGAGTTTGTTCAGAGCGGACTGCGGTGGCGCCTAACCGGATTGCTGCTCGATCTGGCCACCGTGACGGACGGTGCCGCTTCCCTGGCGGAGGAGGCGGGCGACGTACTCTACGACATGGCCTTGGTGGACTTTAGCAGTTTCTTTCGTGAGGTGCTCCCTGCCTGGATCGATCAGCGACCTGGCCTCTCCGTCGACCAAAAGCGCCACCTGCTTGCCCTCTTTCCGCCCGACACCGACATGACCTCGTTTCTCACGCACCTGCGGGATGTCGCTAGCGACATTGCCTTCTTCCGCCTTTGCAACTCTCCCCCGCCGCAGCAGCAGGGCTCCCTTCTCGCAAGCTGAAATCGACAACCACCACCACCACCACCAAACGACCACGATGACGGCATGCGACGATGCTTTGCGCGCAATGCTCCTGTACGCCGCACCACGCACGCATATACACGGCCGCATGTTATTTGTCTCTGTCCGAATGGACGGAAGAAGCCTGTAGTTACATGGCCGGAGGTAGTTCGTTCAAGGGGAGTTGAGAAGCTGCAGGGCGTGGGCTGACGCTGCCGCCACGGCCCGGTTGGTCGACGTGGTGAGGGCGTAAAGCTTCTCCTTGCCTCCCGCGGTTTCGATTGCCTGTCTGTTATCTGCGCAAGACAAGCGAGGTTGAGCCACCCGTGGCCCTGCTTGGGTCGGCAGGGCAGGAGGAGTACCAGCTTTCTTCAGTAGAAGGAGAAGGGACTTGAGGGCTAGAGACTGAATGGCCAGCTTGGGGTGGGAGACATGCCGTATGATGGCGGCTAGGCCGAGCTCTATCAAATCTTTTTGGCACCCCTCTGCACGACGACAACCAAGGGAGAGGTAAGCAGTCAGCCAGTCATCCAGCTAATAATTATCTCGAGAGGAATGGGTACGACCATCGCCAGCAAAGTGGGCAAGGGCGCCCAAAGCGCATTCAACAATGGGCTCAGGAGCGCGCTCAAAGGCTGTGAGAAGGGCCGATAGGCCTTCCTCTTCCCTGCATGTCGCACGGCATCGTTCTGCACCGGAGAAGGATCACGTTAAAGGTAGAGCACATACATCAGAAGAGAAAGTAGCAGAAGAAGCGTTTGTCGCCAAACGGAAGAAGGAACCGTTGTCGGCGAGATTGGCCAGGGTAATGAGGGCGTGCTCGCGCATGTCGTCCTGAGGTGAGTCCACAAAGCTTGCTAGATGCGCCACCGCCTCGGCCGAAGCGAACCTGAGACGCCCCACATCCGTAGATATCTAAGGTCTGGCGTAGAGGAGAGGAGGGCATTGAATACGCACCTCTCCTTAAGGTCGCGCTGAGCGGAGAGGAGGGCACAGAGCGCAAGGCTGTGTCTCTGGACCTCCTCATTGTTCGATGTGAGGGTATCCTCCGCCATGTGCTCTATCATGCCCGCCCTTCCGATGGCCTCCTGTATCTCCTCTAAACATATTTACCTCTGTTAGTAAGGCCTGTCGATCATGAGGTGGCGCCGGTCGGGAAGGTCTCATACCCCCCTCGCCGGCAAGATGAACGAGGGCAATCATTCCGTAGAGCTGCAGGTCGTCGTTGGTGGCATCAGAGGCTAGAGCCTGAAACAGGCGTGGCAGACCCTGCAGCTCCAAAAACTCGCGTCGTCGTGCCGCTTTGCCCCCGCCCCCCCAAGCAAATGTAAGTGAGCTGCAGGGAGGTGCCCTTGCCGGAAACTGGCCCTTTGTGGAGGGGGGGGGAGGTACCGCTCTGCAAAATGTGCGAGAGGCACTTGACGAGCTCTACCTTCACGTCCGCAAACCCAGTGATGAGGAAAGGGACCATGTGCGTCAGACGACCCTGTGCGAAATCGCTCCTGCTTTGACCTGCGACCGGTCCGTTCGACCACCGTCCAATTGGTGGTGAGAAGAGTCCTTGGGTCTTTACGATGCTGCCCCCGGTGGAGGGAGAGAGGGTGCACATACCGAGGTCAAGGACGAAATAGGCGAGAGAAGAAGTGGTGTTGAGGAGCACTTCCCGGTTGTCGGCCCACAGAGGCTCGGCGTAGACCCCCACCAGCGCCTCCACCACCCCAGATCCTTCCATCTCCGCTCGCAGCGCGGCTAGACAAATTCTCGCGGTGAGTGGTCGATGCTTCTCTTGCCCCATTGGACGGCTGTGGTGGCGGGAAGGGGGTAGGTACGTCGAGAGGAAAACTTGGCCACAGACTGGAGGGCCTGCAGTTTGAGTAGTGGGCTCTTGCTTTGGATGAGTGGCACCAGTCGTCGCAGCACTCCCACTTTCTTAATGATGAGCTCCATTTTGTCTGCGACAAAACCCGCCCCCGCCCCGCATCGTTGGTAAGGTGCCGCTGTGGCTCATAAAGGCCGAAGAAGAAGAAGAAGATGTGTGTGTGTGTCGTGGTGTGTGCTGTGTGGGTGTACCATTATTGGCAAGCACCGCGAGTACTTCCAAGACACGTAGTTGTATGCCGGGACTGGGAGAGGTAAGCAACCTGATGAGCGGCTTAACCCCGTCCGCTCGATAAAAGTGCACCTGATTGCCCTCGTACACCAACACTACCCCCAACGCAACCAGCGCCTATTCGTGATCACAACAATTGGAGACAGCATGCCCCATGAGTGAGCATATCAAAGGCTATCAGAATCCTCACATGCTGACCTCTGCACACAAGTTACTCACCTGCATCTGGAGCAGCTCATTGGGGTGGGCAATCAAGTGGATAAGCGAACCAACCGCCTTCAGTTCTCCGACCGCTTCGGTGTTTTCCACTAAAGGGATGAAAGAGCTAAGAGGCAGTGCCATCTCATGTATGCATGAATGGGAGGGAGGGGGAGGGGGTGTACGCGTGCGTGAAAGGCGGGTGAGGGCCTTGAGGGCCTGCAGGATGACAGAAGCAGTGGGATCGCCAGAGGCAAGAATGCCGGCCACCAAGGCAAGCCCACCTTTTTCTGCGATCTTGGTCACGCTGTAGTCTGAGAGGCGGCCCATGTGGGTTGGTTAGGGACTCAGGCTCTTCCCGGCGGGCGGAAAGAGAGCCGAACAGAAGAGTACCATCCTCAGCGAGCGAGGTGAGGGAACGAAGGGCCTGCTCGCGCAAAACTTCCTCCGCGAAAGAGCAAAGCTGTAGAAGCCGTGGCAACAGCTCCGGTGACTCGACCATCGCCTCCCGGTTTCCTTCTGTTTTTGATGAGTGAGTACGATGAGATGGCTGTACACATCTAGCGCTGTGGGCCACGCCAAACGGTTGAAAGGGCAAAGATCGAGGGCGTAGCTGCAACCTTCGCAAGCAAAGGTGCTGATGGCCTTGACTGCCTTGAGTTGGAACTGAGGATTGGGCGAGTTGATCATGTCCGCAATGCGCTCAACCACCGTACTCCTCTTTTCGGCTACGGTGTCCGCCGATAGCGTGCCAGCACTGTTCAGGGCTGCTGTAGCAGGAACTACGGGTACACAGAATGGTTAGCCACGCGCGCGCACGAAAACAATAGACACTAAAATCAATGAGCAGCGGAGCCACGCACCCTTGCCGGAGGAGTCGCTGTTTGTTGGGGTGGAACCCTTGGGGTCGTAGCGAAGAAGTTCGTGAAGGGGTTGGCTGAGGATCTTTACAATCACGGTGAATGAGGGTCGACTCTCTACTGAGTCATGCCAGCAAGCCTGCATGAGTCGGCCCAGCACAAACGGGCAGAGGGGAATGGGCGGCCTGTTCCGCGTAGGTGAAGAAGATGAATGATGGATCTGATGCGAGGTAGATGGCGCGCATCAGCAGGTACCGTTGATAACGGATGACGGCTTCTTTGATCTGGAGGGACTCTAGACCGGCAAACGGCTGAGCCCGGGCAAAAAGCTCCCACAGTAGAATGCCGTAGCTAATCACAACGTTCCGGGAACGAAAGAAGGGAGAGAAGCGAGGAGGATTCGCAATGTAAGGACGAGGGGAGGGGGGAGGGGGGAGGGGGAGAGGAGAGGTGCCTGTAGACATCCGACTTGAAGGAAGGAGGCTGCCCTGCTAGCACTTCGGGAGCCACATAACAACACGCCGAGGGCGGTGGGAGTGCCAGCGAGGCGGAAAGCGCAGAGAGTTTGGCAGGAACAAAGCCATAGTCGGCAATCTTGGGATTTCCATCCCGGTCGAGCAGCACCTCCTTGGTTTTGAGTGATCCGTGTACTACACCGTGCGCGTGCAGATACTCCAATGCCTTTGCGATTTGCAGTGCGACCTTGACTGGCCACTCTTGTCCCACTACGTTGCCCTGTTGTCACGCGAGAGTTGAGAGAGTCAGCTTGATGGTCAGGCCAGACAAGGTGGCACTCTTGTGGCCTCAATAGTGCGCGCGTGGATTATAGGTACGGAGTTGCGGAGGTAGCCGTAGAGATTGGCGCCCTCTACCCACTCGGTGACGCTGCAAACCTCTGTGTCAGCGCACAGTGCCACAAACCCGACCAGATTGGGGTGCTTGAGCAGGCTGGAACCAGAGAACGCCCCCCCGGTAAGGCAACAGCTCGCGGTTTAAAGAGTAAAAGCAGGTTAGGTGAACGAGCTAATGCACCTTAGTTGGGGAGCTTCGTCTCGTAGCTTCTTGACACAGGCCTCCGAAAACGTGGGACAGTGGAACTTTTTGATCGCCACCTGCATCGTCAGCGCCGGCGTTAGGTCGCGGGCGGGGGCGTTGGAGTGAACGCTTGCACACTGAAGAATGAAAGATAGCAGCGAAGGCCTCGAGTGGTGGACAACTACAAACCTGGTTCGACTTAAAGATGCCGCGATGTGTGACGCCGACAGAGCCCAAACCAAGCTTCTGTCCTATCTGCAGGTCCTCGTAGCGACAGTAAAAGGGTTGCAGATCTGAACGCAAAGCCAAAAACGTGAACACCAGCGCGCATGCGCATTTCTGCAGCAGAAGTGATGCGTCAATGAAGAGGGAGATCTTACTGGCCAGGAGGATATCATCGTGGACGTTGCGTGACAGTCGAGCCTTCTCAGCTTCACTCTGCTGCTGCTGCTGCCGTCGGCGCGCCTCCTCAGACTCCTTCTCTTTCTGACGTTGCTTTTGCTCGGCCAAAATTCGAAGGTGCGTTTGCTCCTGCACTTGCTGTCGCAGGCGCTCTGCTTCCTTGTGTGCCCTTTGCTGCTGCTCCTGCAGCGTTTTCACTTCCGCTTCGTATCGCTTTCGTTCCTCCTCAAGACTACGAGCCTGTTCGTCGCGCTGTCTCTGCACAGTCAAACGCACTTCACTTTCCCGCTGAGCGAGCAGCTGTTGGCGCTCTTTATCCAGCTGCCGGAGCTTCTCTTGCTCACTCTCAATCTTCTGCTGCCGCTCCCTCTCTTCGTCCGCAAAGCTTGTTTCTAGCACTGCGTAGCGTCATTTTTGGGTTAGTACTCATCAGTGACTCGACATCCAACCCCAGGCGGGGTACAGCAATCCGTCTAACGCTGGACAGCCTCCTCCTCCTGGCTCAGCTACCAGTGCACAGTAGGAGCAGGTGGTGTGAGGTACCATTCAGGGTTTTTTCGAGTTCGGCAAAATCCTGGATCTGCGACTTTCGCACGGAACTGCGCGCGGCGGCCACAGACAGCTGGTGCGATGCTGCCGCTGCTGAACCGGCGCGACCACATGATGAGACAGGCAAACGATCGATTTGATTGAAGAGGGAACTATACGTGTAGGGGCAGGCAGGGGCGTGTTGTTTCCGATGATTTGATCAAGGAGATTGAACATCGTGACATCATGGGGCTCAGCTCTGATGGTGGGTATGTTCGTTCTCTCCTCTGGCTCGTCCCCCAATTAAATGACAGTGGCGCGTGAGATAACTCACAA
>CDFA01025669.1:77809-88953 GCA_000826305.1 Acanthamoeba healyi | reverse complement strand
GCAGTTTTGGTTTTGGTAGATGGCTTGTTTAGCAAGCCATTTGGTGGCTTTGGTTTTGTCCAATGTGAGTTTGGTAGGGATTTCTTTAGGGGAGATGTTGTCTTCTGATTTGTTCCAGTAGAGGTGCATGATGGCGTCTTTGGTGGGCAGCAGCTTGTGGCGTAGCTTGTATGGGAAGGCAGATGCTCCATTGATTCCTCTGGTTTTTTCTACTTCACAGATGAGATTGGGAGGGTGTGTTGTGGTGTTGTTTTTTTCCCTGATGCTGTGGTTGTGTTTGGCTTTTTTGTTTTTTAGGACCCATTTCCTGAGGCATCCTTCAATGGGTATACCCTGATTGTCAAAGGGGGTGGCTTGGTTGGCTTCTTCTTGGACTTCCCATTTTTTTATGGATGGGATCTTTTTGGTGCCAAGGTCAGCCAGTTCGTCTGCAGCTTCATTGCCTGCTATGTAGTTGTTGAAGTCTCCTGGTAGGATGTTTTTCATGGCTTCTAGTTTTTTTTCGAATTTGGCGGTTTCTGCTGCACCTTCAGAGGTGGCTTTGGTTCTTTTGTTGTTTATGTGGCTGTAGATGTGGGTGAATAGTACAGTTTGGCTTGCTTTTTGGAGGTTTTTTATGAGTTTGAGGATTCGCTTGATGGTGGCTTCTGTGATAGTGTTTTTTTGTTTGCAGGTGGGCCATTTTTTGTAGTTGTTGATGATGTCAATGGCTGACTTGGAGTCTGTGATGATGTGGATGTTTAAGTTGGTGGGGCTGGAGAGTAGGGCTTCTTCTATTGCAAGGAGCTCTAGGACTGTGGAGATGGGGGCAATTTCTCATCCTGCTTTGGCAACAAGAACCAAGAAATTTAAGAAATTAAAGGAAATGAAGAAAGAAAAGTTATTACTTCCCATTTCTTGGAGTTAATCCCAAACAAATCGCAGCAGACGATTCGCAGTTGAGAGAGCGAGGAAGGAAATGGAGAGCGTTGCGCTGCTGCCTGGCGTGGGTACGGCAACGGCCCCGTCTCCCTTCCCGGGAGGCGCTGCAGGCCTCACGCGACGACCCCCCGCGCCCGTGGCCGATACGCCCTCGGTTCGCGATGGCATCCCGCCCCAGCTCGAAATCCGCCACAGGCGCGAGACCTGCGACTTCCTGCAGCAGGCCGGCATCAAGCTCAAACTGTACGCGCTCCTCTGGTCCCTCCGTTCATAGTTTCTGGTCGATTTTTGCTGCTCTGCCCTCAGCTGACGATCGTGAACTAACCCGCCCCCACGTCCCCCGCCCCTCGCCCCAGGCCGCAGCTGTCGATCGCGACCGCCATCTTCTTTTTCCACAAGTTCTACTCGCGCCGGTCGATGAAGGAGTACGAGCGTCACGTAAGGCTCCTCCTCCTCCTCGCACACACGTCGCCAAAGCGAGTCGTCGACGTGTGCCAGTGAAGCCTAAAGGCCTGCGCCGCAAGCTCACCTCTCACGTCGTTTTGCTCTCGCTCACGCGCGTGGTGTGGGGTGGGCGGGGTGTTGCTCCGGAGCAGTTGGTCGCCACGACGTGTCTGTTCCTGGCGGGCAAGGTGGAGGAGACGCCCAAGAAGCTGCGCGACGTCATCGCAGTCACCTACGAGATTCAACACAAAGAGCCCCTCAAGCCGCAGAGCCCCGTACAGCCCCCACACACACCCCTTCCCCCACCGCCGCGCAAGCGACCGCTCGCCTCGCTGCAGTCCTGACAAGACATTGTGATGCTGTGATGCGCCATCACAGGAGTCGCTGGAGCTCAAGGACAAGGTGCTTCAGCTGGAGCGGATCCTGCTGCAGACCATCGCCTTCGATCTGACCGTCGAGCATCCCTATAAATATATCTTGAACTTTGTAAAAAAGATAAACGGTACCCTCCCTTCCCTCCCCGCACGCACGACGCAGCTCTCTGGTCCTGCTAGGGCTCCAGCGCTCTCGGCTCTTTGCTCTAATCTCCTTCGCGCCGTGTGCACAGGCAACAGGAACTTGGCTCAGACCGCATGGAATTTTGTTAACGACAGGTGCCAAGAGCTCTGCTACCATCACCACCATCGCTGCTGCCGCCTCTCCCTCGGGAGTGTGGTTTGACCATTTGGAGTGTTGCTTACCGTGGTCTCTCTCTCTCTCTCTTTCTCCAGTTTGCGAACGACCCTGTGCTTGCACTACAAGCCGCAGTTGATAGCAACGGCAGCGATTTATTTGGCCTCCAAGATGATGGCCTACGAGCTGCCCAACCCCTGGTGGGAGCTGCTGGACATCAAGATCGAGGATGTGGAGGGTCAGTGCTCCCTCTCTCTCTCTCTCTCTCTTCATTTGCTTTGCTTTGCCCGTGCAACGCTGACTCTCTTCCCTCTCGCCCTCTCTGTCGCACGCACATCAGCTGCCAGTGGGCAGATACTGGACCTGTATGACAGCAACAGCAACCCGATGGTGGCCGTGTCGTCCAACGTCAACGGCGCCCAGCGCGAAGGCGATCAGACCGACATGCGAACCTACGACCAGAACTACGGCGTACGTGCACCACCCTCACCCGCCTTCACTGCTGGTGCCGCTGCTGCTGGCGTTGCGACTCACAATCACGGCCGTGTGCTGGACTTCAGACGTCTGATCAGGAGAACGAAAGAGCGCCGCCACCATTGCCGTCGTTCACGCCGCCGCCACCTCCATCGGACAGTGCGGAACTGAACGCGCAGCCGCCACCGCCCCCACCTCCCTCGTCTTCCGCTCCGCCTCCGCCGCCTCCCTCCACACCGCCACCTCCGCCGCCGCCTTCATCCACCCCTCCGCCACCGATGCCCTCCTCCACTCCGCCGCCGCCGCTCCCGCTCCCGCCGCAGCCGCCGGCATCCTCCTCCTCCTCCTTCCTCTCCGAGACGCCCACCGTCGCGTCGGTCGCCATCTCGCCGTCCTACGGGGTTCACCGGCACTCGTCCCGCGAGAGGGACCGCGACCGCGATGATCGTGACAGGTCCGTTTGCCATCCACACTTGTATTTGTCGCGTGCGTGCGTGCGTGCGTGCGTGCAGTGTGTTCTCGAACGCGACAATGCTGATCGTGCGCCACACACACGACACACGACAGGCGCGACTGGGACAGGAGAGACAGGAGCCGTGAACGGGACCGCGACCGCGACAGGCGACGCCGCGGCAGCGATCGGGACCGCGACAGGGACAGGGATCGCGACACGAGGGACCGGGACAGGGACCGCTCGGACCGAGACCGTGACCGAGACCGAGACCGCTCGGACCGCGACACGAGGGATCGGGACAGGCGCGACGGCCGCGACAGGGACCGAAGCAGCCGCGACAGGGACCGCGACGGCCGCTCGTCACGCCACGGCAGCGGCAGCGGCGCCAGCGGCGGCGGCGGAGGCGGCGGGTCCGATCGTCGATACCACCCCTACGACTAGGTCGCACATCCGCCCAGACATGAGATGACCCAAACGTCAGAGATTGGATTTCGCTGCACGTAGATGTCTTCACTGAAGATGGTGGAGAGATGAAGATGGGGGGAGGACATAAGAGTTTGTGGGTTGGGGGCAGCAACATAACTTTATACAGACCCAGAGGAGGCCACACGCACCTCAGACGCAGCAACAAACTCACTAAGAGACATGCAAAGCGATGAGGCCAAGATAGAGGTGCATGGGCGGGAGAGCGGAATCAACATCTACAAGGTCGCCCGGCCCAATCCCATCGCCTACGCCTCGCACTCGGAGAAGCAGCAGCAGTGCGGCCCCATCCGCAAGGTCTCCACGCCCGTACCCGTACGTGCTCCCCCTCGCCCATTTGCCCCCCCCCNCCCCGCCCATCTCGGCCGCTACTCGCGATCTCGCCCTCCCCCCTCCGGGGATGAGACTTTTGATACTGACGCTGCTGCTCGTCGTTGGCATCGGCATATAGGGCGTGTTCCTGCTGTACGACGTGCTGACGCCCGAGGAGTGCCAACAGTACATCGACCTCACCGAGAAGATGGGCTACGAGGAAGCCACCGTCACCACGTTTGGCGGCATGGTCTCGATGCCAGGTACGTGCACTCATCACCAGAGAGCTCTCTCATCACGTCGATGGTGGCGTGTTCAACACGTTGATGTGTGTGCATGTGCTGATGATCGGGTGGTGAATGTGTGCGATGTGAATGTGTGACCATCAGACTTGCGCAACAACGAGCGGGTGATGTGGCAGTCGACCGAGGACGTGTGGGGACCCATCTACGAGCGGGTGGCGCCTCACCTCCCCAGCGCCGTCCACACGGCCGGCAGCGACTGGATGCCCTACGGCCTCAACGAACGCCTCCGCTTCTATCGATGTAAGCGATGCCGCTCATGTGCGTGTGTGTGATGTGCGCAGTGTGGCGTGTGAACTGACAACGAGCCCATGCGTGCAGATGACAAGGAGGAGATGTTCGGGTCCCACTACGATGGGTGCTTCCCGCGGAGCCGCTGGGATCGCTCGCTGCTCACGTTCATCGTCTACCTGACGGACGACTTTGAGGGCGGCGGCACGATGTTCTACCCACAGAACTACGAGGTGCGCCCGGTCAAGGGCATGGCGTGCCTCTTCTTCCACGGCGGACACAACCTCAGTCCTGGTACCACACACACACACACACACATGCGCTCTCCTGCCATAGAGCTCTCTCCCATTGCTCACACCACGTCTTCTCTCTGGTGTTTACAGCGCACGAGGGAATGGTGGTGACCAAGGGACGCAAGTACGTGCTCCGATCCGACGTCATGTACCGCACGGAGAAGCCGAAGAAGAAGTAAGAGCCGGCAGGCACCACTCCACCACAACTCCTCTCGAGACGACCGACGACGCTGCGCCGTCATCTCTCCTCCTGTGAATACATTCTTTGCTCCTCCCTCTTGGCCTGAGACGCGTCCTGATGCCTTCTGGGCAATAATTCATTTTGTCCGAGGGCAAAAAGGAGTGAACGGAGTGGGATTTGAACCCACGCATCCGAAGATAACAGTGCCTTAAACTGTCGCCTTAGACCGCTCGGCCATCCGTCCTATCTGCAATCAATGGAAAAATAATTCAACGAGATGTGTGCTGCCCTATGAAGCTTGGGCTCATCTGACACACGGCCTGATGGAGACCAAAAAGATGGTACAATGCTTCGTGTTGTGATTAGGTGTACTGTTATACAGTAGTTCAGCGAGCGAGAGTTGAGGAAGGGTTGAGGAGTTGAGGTATCACGAGGGCGGATTGAGTTCGAGGCCTAGCTTGAGGTCGTCGAGTTCTCGCTGAAGGTCGTTGGCTATCTTCTTCCACTTGCAGATCTCATCGGACGCCTCGCGTACTCGTAGACGCTCCTTGGCCAGCAGGTCCTTGAGGATGCCCACCAGGTCCTCCAGCCTCTCCGTGTTCTGCAGCGCCGCGTCCAACGCAGGCTCGTCTGCGCAGCGCATCGAGTCTATCAGCAACAGCAGCAGCAGTGACAACATGCAACGCTCGTTGGCAGGGAGTCGGGCGACGTACCAGAGTCGTTTTGTCGTCGGCGCACGTCCTCGGATGAGTTGCGCAGCTCCAAAGAGTTGGACTTTTCGGCTTCGGCCTTGTCCTTGGTCTTCGTGTCCCTGTGTGCATCCACACGCCACGCCGAACGCGACACGCCCTGGTGAGGGACAGCTCCTCTCTCTCTCTCTCTCTTCCCCTCTTCCTTGCTCGCTCACTTGATCAAGTGAGCGAGAGAGAAGACCATCACGCGTACCTGAGCGTGGAGGACTTGGAGTCCAACACCTGGCGCTGCAGTGCTCGATCGGACTTGGGACGACTGGTTGAACATGAGATCGATGAGACATGCATGGAATGGAGCGGACGTGTGAGGAGGGGACGCACCTGAGGCTGGGTCGACTCTTCTTCTCGTCATCGGCCTTCTTATCGAGCTTGGCGCTGAGCTGGCTGTGGAAGCTCTTCTTGGATCCCAGACCGGACTCGCCGCTCGATGTCTGCGACGAGCTGGGCCGGTCGTTGGGTTCCAGCACGATCGGAGTCATATGGCCGTACGTCGTGCTCGGACGCGCGGACGCGCCCTCTCTGCCGGTGAAGGATAATCGCCTGACCTCGCTATCGGGTGCAATCGAGGCGCGCCTCTGGTCCGCCGTGTTGATTCGCGTCAGCGGCGACAGGCCTGGCATGCCACAAAGCTGACGTCAGTTTTGTGTGGATCGCCGACGATGACGACACGCACAGACCTGCTGCGCAACACGCAACCACGACACGCGGATAGTGAGAGCAAAGGGGAGAACACGCACGCCTCTCCGGACCGGGCGAGCTGATGTCTATGGGTTTGGAATGGGCAGCCGAGTGCAGATCGATCTCGGGCGGGCCGACGGCCGACACAGCGGCCACGGGCGGACCATCGCCGAGTGATGGCTGCCGCAGGGCCATGGGTGGCGACGACGAGGCTGACGTGGTGGTCGACGTCGTTGGCGATGACGACAGGGAGGCGTAGGGCGAGGGCGGCGCGTTGAGCGGCGAATTGGGGATCCCGGCCGAGTTGGCGGACAAGACCACGCCCATGTCCTGCGACACCCTCTGCACGCCCTGCTTGCTGGAGTCGGCGAGAATGCTCTGCTTGATAAGCTCGGCCGACGGTGAGTGGCTCTGTCGCCACTGGCGGTCGTTTTGCTGCGTGGCCAGAGCGTGAGTTCACGAGAGCTAGTTACGCGTCTGATACGTGTGTGAGCGAGTACCTGAATGAAAGAGAACGTGCGCTCCAAGGCGGGTCGGTCTCTGACCTTCAGCCGGTATTCCTGCACATTAAGATTGGGCACACGTGAGTGGCTCGCTATCATAGAGTCAAGCCCATGATGGGCCTGAACGGCGCGCGTGTGTATACCTTGAGGAAGCTGAGGACGTGTACGTCCTTGGCGTTCATCAGGAACGGATGCTGAAGGAAGGAGGGATGAAGAGGTGCGTCAGCCAACTTGTCAACAGGCCACACGAGAATCCAAGAGAGAGAGAGAGAGAGAGAGGAAGGACCACGCAGCGCACCTTCAACAGATCTTCGGCCTCTGGACGGTCGTCGGGACTCTTCCGCAGGCACACGGCCAGGAAATCTTCAACGATCAGCGATCACGTGACGTGAGGTCGAGGTGTCAGCCAGTGTGGACAAACACAGAGTAAGAGATCTGCGAAATCAAGAAGGCGTGGCGTACCGTTGAACTCCTTGGACCACTTCTTGGGCTCCTTCAGCGTCGGCGAACTGCCGTGAATGATGGCCAACATGGCCTGCCGACGCCACGAATGGTGAGTGAGTGTAATGACGACGCGACACGATACACGTGTGGTGTTGATGTGGCGCCAATGAAGCATCGCGTACCCGGCCAACGTTCATGTCGGCGAGGGGAGGCTTGCCGTCAGCTATCTGAATGGCCGTGATCCCCAGTGACCAGATGTCTGCCTTCACGCCGTAGCTCTCCTCGCTGAGAGCCTCTGGGCTCATGAACAGCGCTGCGATGATGCCACCGATTGCCGTGTATGGTTAGGGACGCCTGTAGTGAGATCGCGCAGTTGTGAGGGACGGCGGTGATTGCGTACGTGTGCCGGTGAAGGTCTGAGCGCCCTTTGTCGCGTTCTGCAGCTGCACCGAAGTACCAAAGTCGGCTGGCGGAGCGACGCACGACACACACAACGTTGAACACAGAGGGTGAGATTGTCAGTGATGAAGGGTTGCCACCACGACTCGAGAGTCGAGATTGAGTTACCGATCTTTGGCTGTCCGGTCTTCGTCAGCAGGACGTTGGCCGCTTTCATGTCCCTGTGTGATGACGCGAGAATGCATGTGTTAGTCGGGACTGAGATCGCGCGGAAAGCATGGGGCGATGGAAGAGACGCGTACCTGTGAGCGATGTTGATGGAATGGAGGTAGATGAGACCCTTGACGACCTCGCGCAGGATGTACGCCATGTCGACCTCGTTCACCTTGTCCTGTTGTACGTTTTCATTGTTGCAGTGCATACGATGTTAGGGTCATCAAGCGTGCGCGCGTAAAGGAGAGGAGCGAGACGCGTACATGGCCGACGACGTTGAGGACGTCGGTGAGCGAGCCCATGTCGCACGACTCCATCATGATCTGATGAACACACACACGAACAAGGGTTATTGTCAGCCAGCCAACACGATCTTGTGCACATGCTAAAGACAAAGCGCGGGCGCGTGGGTACCCAGAGCGAGGAGTTGCGGAAGCACACGCCAAAATAGGAGACAATCGACTCGCATCGACACTTCTTCAACACGCCGATCTCCTTGCGCAGCGTGTCGATGTCCTGTCGTACGCACACATACGTGCGCATGTCAACAAAACGCTCAACCCAAAGCGGCGCCGCCACCGTCGTGAAGGCGTGCCTTCTCTGCATCTTCGGCGAGCTCTTCGGGAATCGGAATGCACTTGATGGCGAGGATGAAGCCGGTGTCTTTGTGCTCTGCTTTGTACACTTTGCCGTAGGCTCTGGTGTGGCCGAGTGCGTTGTGAGCAGGCGGATCTCCTCATCACCACGTGGGGAGGAAGATGTCGCGAAGCGGGAGAGTGGCAGCGATGTCGGCGTACCCCTGGCCAAGCTTGGCGATGAGTTTGAACTCCGATGCTGGGTCGCTGCCCGTCCACTGAAAATCAAAATCGACGTGCAACTGCATAGGACACACGCACACGCATACGGTCTTGTGTCAGAACAGCGGAGAGATCACGCACGCACGCAGGGTCGTATGGCGTACGCGATGCTGGGCTCCTGCCGGAGCGGAAATGATGATGGAACCGGAGCTGGGCTTCTTGTCCTTTGATGGCTTGGAGCTCTCGGGCTTCTTCTTCCTCGTCACCCGGAACTTCTTCCCGACAAAGGTCATCCGCTTCTCCTTGTTCTCCTCCTTCTGCCGCTCGCGCTCCTCCCTCTCCTTGGCCTCTCTCTCCTTGGCTTCTCGCTCCTTCTCCTTCTCCTTCTCCTTTTGTTTCTCGCGGTCCTCCTTGTCCTTCTCCTCCTCCTCGCGTGTGGAGCCCTTCTTGTCCTTGCTTCGCGTCCCTTGCCAGAACTTCTTCTTCTCTGGCTGGACGTCCTTCTCCTTCTCCTTCTTCTTCTTGCCGTCGTCCTTCTCTCTCTCCTTCTCCCTCTCCTCTCGCTCCTTCTCCTCACGTTCTCGGTCGCTCTCCTCAGACTCCGCAGCGGCGGCGATGACGCCTTGATGGGGCGGCAGCGGCCCGGCCTCCAGCTTGCGCTCGAGCATGGCGTTGAGGTCGCTTGATCGGATGGTGGCATGCACGTGCGACTTGCGCTCATCGGGCACGGTCAGCACGGGCTTGGTTGCGCGCGGCGGCGGGACCGGGCGCGGGCCGGAGCCTCCGGAGGAGTATTGCGGCAGCGATTGGAGCGACGACGAGAGTGTCACAGGCGCGACGTTGCCCGGCGTCGAGAACGGCCGCGCGAGGCGCGCGGCGTTGTTGATTAGTTCGCGCGTGGCCGGGCTGCCGCCGGGCGGCAGCTGCGTCGAGGCTGGTCGCAGAAGCGGTGGCGCCAGAGACGCCTCGTGGGATGGAATCGACGGCGCGGACGATGAGCCGTGTTGGAGGTGATTGGGGGATTTGGCCGACGGCGACACGGCACTCGCATGATGCTGAAGAGCGCTCAGAGGCAGCGGCGGGATGGGCGGCGGCGCGGTGCTGTTGACGCCGTCGGCGCTGATTTCCGCTGATGGTGGCGCGGTCGAACTGCCGCTCGGATGAATCGGAGGGTAGTTGTTTGAACGTAGCCGCGGAGAGAAGGGGATGATGGGCTCCTCCGCCTCTGTCTCCTCCTCCGTGATCTCCTCAAATTCCCACTCGTCGTTGTCCATGTCGAGCGGGAGACCCGGCACGCCGTGCTCGTTGGACGAGTCGAGACTCCTCTCCGTCGCGACGCCCCACTCGGCGCCCTCGATGCCGATGTCCTCCTCGGCTTCTACGAGTTTAGTTTGTGCGTGTGTCCACAGCAAGCGTCAGTCGCCAATCACAGCCAGAGCGGCACGCGACCATCAGGGGCAGGGACGGAGGGAATGTACCGCGCCACTCGTCGAGCGAGTCCGTTTGATAGAGCATGCCCGCGTCCGCCGAGGGAGCGGCGGGGAATAGAGAGTGACCTTCGCTCGTGGGAATGAGACGCCCGTTGGTGGCGTAGCCGAGCGCGGCGCCTCTGTTGGTGACGGCGCCGTTCGAATCTGCCGTCTCGAGAGAGGGAGGCGGCGGCGGCGGCATCGTCGTCGGCGGCAGAGACTCCTGCTCTAATAGAGGTGAAGGGAACGAAGGCGCTTGCGGCGGCGGCGTCGTCGGCGGCGTGGCCAGCAGCGCGTTCATCTCCTGCGACAGAGTGGAAGGCGACGACGTCGAAGCCGAGGCTGATGACAAGGAAGAAGACGACGACGACGCTGATGCTGACGAGGAAGACGCTGGTGATGGAGAGGAAACGGTGGTAGAAGAAGTGGAGGAGTTGTTGAGAGACGAGGAGGGCGAGCGATAGGAGGCGGGCATGGAGGCCAACAGACCCGGCATCACCGATATGGGCCGGCTCCGAGGCGGAGGGCGCGGCGGCGTGAACTTGCTGCCGGGGCCTGAAGACGGCGAGGAAGGCGAGTAGGACACCGGCGACGAGGAAGGAATCACCACCGGCCCGACGGCCACGCTGACCGGCCGTGCAGAAGGCGGCGTGCCGCTGCCATTGCCCACTGGCTGGAATTGCGGCCGGGGATAGTGCGGCAGCGAGCCGGGCGCGGTCTGGTTGAGGCTGGGCGATCGGTGCGTGGGGCTCAGCGGGGTGGCGCTGTTGGACTTCTCCAACATTGGCCGGGTCGATGGCGCGATAGGCTGAGTGCCTCCCACGAGCGAGCCCGACCTGCTGCCGGACGACTTGAGCGACAGCTTGGGGTCGAAAGCCGACACCAGCCCTGACACCCCGCCTGAGCGCACACATGAAAAAAGTTTAGTTCGAGCAAGGCTAGGTCGAAGTGGCAAGGGGGCAATAAAAAGAGGGATCAGGCAAGAGCCTGACCACAAACTGCTCCTCGAAGGAGATGGAGAGAAGGAGAGTATGACGACATCAAAAGGGGAAGCGGGGGGAGGGGGAGAGAGAGAGAGAACGAAGACGACAACAAAGAGCGAAAACGATGGAGGGTTTGGGG
>CDFA01025669.1:1908-76460 GCA_000826305.1 Acanthamoeba healyi | reverse complement strand
CCCCAGCTCAAGCAACGAAATTTTAATCGCCCCCCCCCCTCACCACGCTCGATCGAATCTGTCTGCAGACATGATCCGCAGGCGCACGCTGCGCACGAGGAGCATCAAGATGCTGATTCTCGACGAGGCCGACGAGATGCTGGGCCAGGGCTTCAAGGAACAGATCTACGACGTCTACCGGCATCTGCCCCCCGCAACGCAGGTCGTGCTGGTGTCGGCCACCCTGCCGCACGAGGTGCTGGAGATGACGACCAAATTCATGAACGATCCGATCAGAATTCTCGTCAAGCGCGATGAGTTGACGCTGGAGGGAATCAAGCAGTTCTTCGTGGCCGTGGAGAAGGAGGAGTGGAAGTTCGAGACCCTGTGCGATCTCTACGACACCCTCACTATCACGCAGGCCGTGATCTTCTGTAACACGAGGAGGAAGGTCGACTGGCTGACCGAGAAGATGCGCAAGGTAAACTTCACCGTCGTCTCCATGCACGGCGCCATGGAACAGAGCGAACGCGATGAGATCATGACCCAGTTCCGAGCCGGCGATGCGTACGTCTTCTCTTCCCTTCCACTCTTCTCTCACTCTCTCTCTGTGTTCTCTGAGCCTTTGCGCTTCTCTGTTCGCGCTCTTGTGCTGCGTGCGCTTGCATGGCGTCTCACGTTTCCTTTGTCTTGGCTCGATACAGCCGCGTGCTCATCACAACGGACATCTGGGCCCGAGGTATCGACGTGTCGCAGGTCTCGCTCGTGATCAACTACGATCTCCCCAACGATCGTGAGCAGTACCTCCACAGGATTGGTCGCAGCGGTCGTTTCGGACGCAAGGGCGTGGCCATCAACTTTGTAAAGAACGACGACATCCGTATCCTCCGCGACATTGAGCAGTTCTACTCCACTCAGATCGACGAGATGCCCATGAACGTGGCCGAGCTCATCTAAGAGAGAGAGACAGCGAACCTGGATCTACGTCTCGAGCTGCCCTCTCGCCTCTGCCCCTCTCCCGCTCTCCTCCTCCCCAGTTCTGTACCGGACGCCCACAAGACCACAAAGCAACAAACCTCAAATCCAGCGCCTTGCACCTGATGTACCTGCTCAGCCACACAAGACGCAACTTGCAACAAGCTAGTCAGTAGTGGAATGATCCGCTGAAAAAAAAACCAAAGGTACAAGCAAGGCCTGTGGCCCAATGGAAAGGCGTCTGACTACGAATCAGGAGATTCTGGGTTCGACCCCCAGCAGGCCTGAAGCTTCTTTTTATTTTTCAAGTTTTTCTTCACAGTGAGTGTAGTGAGGGATAGGGGAAAAATATTGGTGAAGTTTGTTGACTCCATGAAAATAGCACTTTGGACTGGTGCTAAAAGTTACTTTTACTTCTCTGGAGTACTGGTTCTTCCCATCTTGACCTTGATGCTACCACCAATAAGCCGTATCGTTGGGCGGGGACCTACGGCCAAAACGCTACGGGGGTCCGAATTTCATTCAATTCCACCATTCTCGAATCGTGGAATTGACGGAAAACTCGACCCCCATAGCAAAATGGCTGGTGTAGGTCCCTGCCCAAAAATACGGCATAACACAAGCTGGTTTCATGGTGTAGTGGTATCACGTCTGCCTCACACGCAGTAGGTCCTGGGTTCGAACCCCAGTGGAACCAATTTTTTTTCCTTTTATTCTTTATTTTGGGTCGAATAATTTCCATTTCTGTCTTTGCCTTCCAATTACTGTGGTATGCCTGTATCATTGGAGACTGTTGCTTGTTCTGTTGAAATGGGAACATTAATAATTATCCAAAGCCTTCCTTCAAATTACATATCCTTTAGAAAACTGTTAATAAGAAACTATTTTTTTTGGGGATATTTGGCCTGCTTGGGCAAGCAGGTGTTTGGGCAATAATGCAGTCCAGAGCTTTTAACAGTCTGCTACTTCTGGTGGGTTCTTTTATTTAGACAAAAAAGGAAAATACCAATAGGATTTTTTTCTCTTGATGAAGAGGGCCACATCAAGTAAAAAAAAAAAAAAGGGGCACAAGGTCTTGTTGGTGGTGTGCCTGCTTCTCATGGCAGACTTGCCTAACTGCTGCTTGTTTTGCCATTTTTACAGTTTTCTAAGGGATATCACACAGACAGATGGGATTTATTTTTTATGCAAAAAAAAGGCAGACAGGACGGATGGCCGAGCGGTCTAAGGCGACAGTTTAAGGCACTGTTATCTTCGGATGCGTGGGTTCAAATCCCACTCCGTTCACTCTCCTTTTTTGTTTGGGCTTGTGCATCCAGAGCTGAAGGAGGCAAGTAGAGAAGAAAGGAGGAGGAAACATGAGGAAGGCAAAGAAGAAGGAAGATGAAAGAGAAAGGAAATGTGTAAGGAAGGAGATCTTCAAGGTGCCATAGGTACTGCAAGGAGGAGAGGAGTGGTTCAGGAGCAGGATTAAAGAGGAAGAGAGAAAAGAATCATGAATGAGATAACACTGGCCTCCAGGAAACTTATCAATAAGGCATTCAGCTCTACTTTGTCAACCAATCCGCTGTGGTGTAGTCGGTAACATTTATGGTTCTCACCCATGCGCCCCGGGTTCGATTCCCGGCAGCGGAATATCCTTTTGATTGGTTGAAAAACAAGTATGGCACATGAAAACACACGAAAAAACTCAACAGTACAAGCAAGGCCTGTGGCCCAATGGAAAGGCGTCTGACTACGAATCAGGAGATTCTGGGTTCGACCCCCAGCAGGCCTGAAGCTTCTTTTTGTTCATGGTGGCTTGTTTTGTTCTTGTTTTTGTTCTTTGGTTGCCTACAAAAAACCTGTGCCACATAAAAACAATAAATAGTATGGTGATGGGGGGGGGAGATGAAGTAGCAATGATGATGATTGGCCCTCCAATCTTAAAATGAGCTGTTTATAAACTCAATTAGCACAATACCAAAACTAAGTCTACATAAGTGGTGGGGTGTTCAAGTGCTAATGGGCAGAACAAAAAAAAAGTTTTGATCATGTACGATTGCCCGCTGCCGGGTTTGAACCAGCGACCTCACGATCTTCAGTCGTGCGCTCTACCAGCTGAGCTAAGCGGGCTGCCTTGAACTGAGATCAGAGTAACCTGATGGAGGAAGCCTGGTGTTGTTGCGTAGTTGCCTGTTGCCTGCGTCGCGTACGCTCCCGTTTCGTTCAGCCTGGTGTTGTGTCTCTTTGGCGGGGGAGATCAAGGCCTGGGGGCTGGAGAACTCGTTTTTGAAGAGAAGCGAAAAAGAGTGACACGATGCTGGCCGGTGGAGGGTTAGGATTGGCGCACGACAGTGGAGTAGTTGCCCAGGCGGGCCGACATCATCGTGGTGTAGGTCGTGCCCTGTAATGCGGAGGGTATTCGTGTGTGAGCTGAAATGGACTTGAAGTGGAGGAATTGGCATGTCACGAGCGTACCCCGTTCAGAACGGGAGGAGTTGAGAGAACGTTGAAGATGCCCTTCAGCCCGACGTTCGTCCAGCCCATCATCTCCATTCCACTGCGGTGCACGCGCGACAGGTGTTAGGCTTAGATCATGGCCAGAGAGAGAGAGAGAGAGAGAGAGAGAGCGAGAGAGAGCGAGAGCGAGAGAGAAGACGGTACCGGTTGGCCACGCCGCGCCTGCGGTCGTCGGGGGACTTCCAGTGGTCGTCGTTGGTTTCCACCTAGGGACGAGAGCCGAGCGGGTCAGCAAGACACGGACAGAGGCCACGCGAAGAAGCGGTTTGGGTCGTACCTCGAACCACCGAGCCTCGTTGACGTCGATGTACCAAATGTCCCTGGCCCACTCCCTGTACACACGGCAGGCGCGCGCGCGCGCACAGGTAAGCAAGGGTCTTGATGCGACAACGAGCGCATGACGTACCTGTCGCGAGTGATCACGGCTCCTTCGCCGCTCTTGGTGCCGCCCACGATGATGTACGCGGGAGCTGCGAGGGGCGTGTTGGCGAGCGCCGGGATGGCGTCGGTGAAGTTGGCTGTGTGTGTGTGTGTGTGTGTGTGTCATAAGAACGAGGTGAGCTGCAGGACACGAACACCAAGGACAGCGCTTGCTGCTAGCGAGATACGCACTCTTATCGCGCAGGGTGTTGCGGATCAAGAAGCACGATGCCGTGGTGCCGGGCACAAACAAAGCCTGTACATAACAGAGAGAGGACAAGGTTAAGCAGCTCATCCTCCTCACCACTCGAACAGAGCCAGTGTGCTGAGACAATGCGCCATCATCGCGCCGAGCCGAGCTATGTACCATCAGGAGATTCTCGATGGGAGTGCCGCTCTGGCGCTGATCGAGAGAGATCGAGAACGCGCCGGGACGCATGCCCGTGAGCACGCCCACATAGCCCGCATAGCTCGTGGCTGAGGGCCCAACGCAAGCCACCACCATCACCACCACATGATCATCATCGCCCGTCAGCACACGCTCCCATCGCCAGGAGGAGAACAAACGCTCGTGGGGGGGGGGAGGCGTTTGACCTGTGAAGAGCGTCTGGCCCTTGGTCTGGAAGTCGACCTCGATGGTGAGGGCGCGCAGCACGCTCGCCAAGTTGAAGTCCAGGTTGCCTGCAGGTCCATTTTCAATAATAAAAATTGAAAATAAAATAAATAGTTAGTTACATTTTCATTGGCCCTGCAGCACAAATCTAAAATCAATAATAATTGCTATAATTTATGATAAACCGTAAATAAAACATTATGATTTTTTGTTGAATATTATAATATGATTTGAATTAATTTAATAAATTTGAGGGGGGGCGTACGGCCGTGGTAGATGGTGCCGTCGACGCCCTCTGCGACGATCGAGGTGCAGCCGGCCTCGACCTCGTAGATGAGGTTGAGCAGCACGGCCTGGCCCAAGGTCATGTTGGCGGCCTTGGCCACCGACGCGATCTCGCCGCCGTACTCGCCCAGGTAGCCCATGCGACCCACCTCCTCGGCGAGGCCGACCACGACCGGGGCCACGTCGGCCGGGATGAACTGGTCGATGAGGCCCACGACCCGCTGGAACGCGGCGGCGTAGTAGGGCATCATGGCGGGCCAGGGCCACCGCTGCTCGGGCGGGAGGTCCAGGTTCACCGTCCAGCGCCGCGGCGTCGAGTCGCCGACCGCGCCCGGAGCGAACGAGGCCGAAGCCAGCGACGCGGCCACCAGCACCACCAACAGGGTCACTACCGTGCGTACGTCCATCTATGTACTGATGTCCTGCGAGTACGAGAGAAAGGGACAGGCCGAGCGCCGATAGCAGCACTCTGCGAACGAGAAGTTTGCGTCGACAATGATGATCGGTCGGAGCCAAAAAGATGGGGTGTTTAGGTCCTATGTCGGCTTGGCTCTCTCTAAGATGAGATGGGCTATGAGATGGACTCGCCGCCGAGTTTGAGCTTGAGACGCTTGACCACGGGCGTGGCGCCGTCGTCCTCCTTCTTGCCGAGCGGGGTGGCGTCCATGCGCGCGCTGTGGATTCCGCTGCCGCCCGTGCTGCCGCCGAGCCCTCCTCCTCCGCCCATGCCGCTGGTGCTGCTGCTGAGCTTGTCGCCGGGCTGCTTGGCGCGCACGAGTCGGATCTTGCCCGTGCTGCTGTCCATGCTCGCGACGAACGTGCCCTGCTCCAGATCGACTTCGCTCGCCTTGCGTCGCTTGCCCTGCACCACGACGACGTAGTCCACCAGCAACGCGGCGTGAGCACGGAGAGCGGAGCGAGCAAGCGAGAGAGAAAGAAGGCAACGCGCGAGAGGGAGTGGAGACCTCGGAACGTCGGCGGCGATCGCCGGATTCGCGAAGGGAAGAGGTGTCGATGGAGGAGGCGTTGGCCTCCACCTGGGCCAGCAACGAGGCGGAGGACGTGGAGAGCGAGAGCAGGCCCTCGCCCAGGTTGATGCGGTAGGCCTCCAGCAGCGTCAGGCGCACCCGTAAGTCCCACGCCGACACAGGGCCGCTGCACCACGAAGAAGGAGAAAGGCAACAGCGAGTGAGCACCATGTGCAAGACTGGCGTGCTGTATGCATGTCGTGCCGTGCGGCGTGGGCGCGTCGTACTTGAGGAAGGACCAGATGCGATGGCAGGCCTGGTCGTGCAGCCGACGGTGGGGAGAGGTTAGGAGACGAGCAGCCTTGTAGCGCACGAACGGGTCGGGATCGGATTCGATGAGGCCCATCACCAGCCGCACCACGTCGCCTTGCGGCAGGCCCAGCTCGCCCAACGCTTTCAACGCCACGACGCGCACCTGAGGCGAGATTCGCCATGGCCGTGCATGTGTGTGTGTGTGTGTGTTGTGTGAGCCGCATGTGCCATGCGCATGTGACGGGGCAGCGCAGCAAGCGTGCGTACCTTGCGGTAGTAGCCGTAGCTGGTGTAGGAGGTGAAGAAATCGAGGTCGAGCCGTGCTTTGCCGCACGCCTGGAACTTCTTCATTACCTTAATGCAAGCCACCGTTACGCGGTTGTGATACGAGGGCAGCAGCCGCTCCAGGTGGATGAACCGATTCACTTGCTTCAGTATGCTCTCCCAGCCTTTGCTCTGCTTCGGCTGTGTGTTGCCTGATACGATACACACCAGAAGCGCGCACACACGCATTGAATCAGGGGATGCTCACACAATTGCTGTCACGTTGCTGCGAGTTGTGCTGGTGTGCTGTGCTGTTAGTGCGTACCCAGAGCTTCGATGACGGTGGCCAGGTACGAGTAATCAGAGTACGGGTTGCCCGTGTTGTCGTTCTGCTTGAGCAGATGCAGCAGGAAATCGAGCACCTCGTCGGGTGTGTTGCCCTCGGCGTCCCTCACCTGTTGGCGCGGAGGGCAGATGCGTGAGGTGTGTATGACCTATTGACAATCAAGCGGACCTGACGAGGAGCGACTCAAGGGCGAGCGGTACCAGAGAAAGGGCGACGGGGATGGCCTTCTGGACGTAGTAGGACGCAAAGTCGGCGAAGTCATTGGGTCGCATCTGTGAGCTCTCATCGCTATCGTAGAAGTACGCCGCGCGGAAGTACCGGAGCAGCGCGTCTAACGCTGCCGCACTGGCCTGTTGGCGCGTCTGTCGTGTCAGCACTGGAGGAACGAAGATCTATGGGCTGTGAGTGTGGCTTGGGCGTACCTCGCCGCGGATGCGGCCCAGGGTCTCGGCCGCGAACGCCCGGATCCGGTAGAACATGCGTGGGTTCTCCATGAACGAGGCAAGCGCGGCGACCGCAGCCGCAGAGTTGCATTCGCCCGTGCCCTGTACGCCCTCATACTGCGCCACCACGTCTCGGTCCAACTCAATCTGGTTGATCCACATCTTCTCCGGCTGGCGGAACTGCACCTTCCTGAGGAGAGGATGGCAAGTGAGCGTTGAGGTGGCCATCACTGCTACAGCTCAGCCCGCTCTCGACACATACCGCAGCATCTCGAACTCGGGATCGATACGGATCCAGAGAATGGGCGTGTCCGATCGAGGCTGTGTCACGTCGGGCTTCTCGTCCTCTCTCTCCTGAGCTCGCGCATCACGCAACGCCGCCACAAGTTAGCGCTCGCCGCGGCCTTAAAGCTCGAGAGACAATGTTAGTTACCTCGGGTCCTTCGCCGGGTTGCCCCTTCTTCCTTCGATTCTTGCGCAGACGGGAGTAGCAGGGCAGGTCGGTGCCGAAGAGATCCTCCTCCAGATCGAGCAAATGATCGTGTGCGCCGTCCACCTCGTGTACTCGCACGGCCAGCTTGTTGCTCTCGGCCTTCCCGCCTTGTCGCACCGCGAACTCGATCTATGGTTTCCGTTTATGCAGTGTGCGGTCATCAGCACCTGATCAAGTGATCGAACCACAGAGGAGTCGATCCGTGAGTGTGAGAGAGCGCGCGTACCAAATGGCGCTTGCGATTGAACCAGAAGCCGCACTCGACCTCCACACATCCCGAGCCTTGGATCCAGCGTTTGTCGAATCCGTCCTTCTTGAGGTCGTGACCGGTGAGCTTGGCGATGAGCTTGAGGAACCGGTGAAGCGAGAGCGTGGGCGGCAGGGTGCCGGCTTGGGCCTCGGGTGGTGCAATGAAGTGCTGCATCACCTTCCTCATCGCGTCGAGACCTGTTCCAGCGTTCACGGGTCAGGGTTTGATTGTCATGGCATGCAGAGTCTAGGTACGTACCGAGAAGCTTCTCTATCATGTAGACGACCAATCGAGCCTTCCACAGCCCCACTTCCTCTTCAGCCCCCACGACCTGCGATGAACGTGAGCACGTCAGGCGTTGCATTCGGCAAGAGCTCGTGGTAGAGGAAAAGAGGATTGCTCATGCATTACCCCGCACTTGGCTAAGACGATGTCTTGGCCCCGGTCGCACACATAGAGCCCCTGTCGGTACAAAAGGAGTCGGTGCTCGTTGTTGCCCAGCGATTTTCGGTACCACAGGAGCGCCACGTAGCCGGCGAGACCCTCCATCAACCACCAGTCCTGTGTGTTCCTGGTGGTCGCCGACAGACACACACACAGACACAGCCGCAGCGGTCAGTGACCTGGACTCAAATCATGAGAGTGGTGGCCGCCGCCGAGTCCTCACCTGATGGGAATGTAGTTTCCGAGCCACTGGCGAGCAGCAGCGTCGGCCAGCACCAGGCGGCTGGTGAGCGTTTGGTCGATGATCGTTTCGTCGTGAAGCAAATGTGTACAGAATACAGACAGCCCAGCGTACGCGTCCTCCTGCAGACAAACGAAGAAGACGATGCACACGGAAACGATGAGGGAAGGCATGAGCACGCGGGGCGGCAGACTGGACACTGTTGGTTTGAAACGTGAGGTGGTGAAGGGAGGTAGGTGCATACCTTGGCCCAGGCGTCCTCGACAAAGACCTGCTTGTAGGATTCAAAGGGGAACTTGACGCCAAAGAACTCCTCGTAGGACTGGATGGCCTGCGAGAGGAACGCCGTGGTGTGGGCGAGCATCTTGCTCTTGCCCGGCAGGCAGAAGCTGGTGATGTAGGGCAGATTGGGGTCGACCACGATCTCGAACCGGCCCGCGCACACGCCTATTCGTGCGGGGAAGATGGCCTCGTCGATTCTGCACTCGTGTAGATGCGCACTGGATCAGCGCACGCCTTCACTCTATCGAGAGAGAGAGAGAGAGAGAGGACAGCAACAGCCTAAAGTGCGCGTGCGCGGAGGCTTACTTGTAGTAGAAGGTCCGTCGTAGTGTGGCCTCCTCGAGGGTCTGCTTCTCGAGCTGGCCCGACGCCACGACTGCACACAATCCGGGTGTAGGCGAGTGACCCAGGCGGTCAGCACAACACAGTTCGTCTGCAGACCGAGAGCAAGGCGTGAATGCGTACCCACAAAGTCAGGCTTGACGGTGAACTCCATGCTGAACGACGAACGCTCTGCCTCGAAGCACGGGAACCACGTTCGCGCACCCTCGACGTGACTCTGCGAGTACATGTCTGTCCCGGCCGCGCGACACTGTGAGACTCCACACACACACACACACACGCACGCACGCACGCACGCACGCACGCACGCACGCACGCACGCACGCACGCTGTGCGCCCTAACTGCCGTGAGCTGCTGCGCAGGCTACGTACGTGGCGTTCGGTTGGGGTAGGCCTTTGCGTTCGGCAGCACAAAGTGAAGGCCGGCCTTGGGCTCCGGCAGCGTGTAGTGGACCTCGAGCTTGAGGTGGCACGTCTCCTCGCCGGTGCTGGTAGCCGATGGCCTGAGGAGATGCGGCGGCAGCTCCACGAGCAGCTCGCCGTTCTCCGACGCGGAGAGCGCCGCGCGGTGGAACACCTCAAAGGTCTTGGCGTCGGCGTGCGGGCCAGCGTGCACGATGCGCTCGAGATAGTTGCGCTGCGTGAACGGCACGCTCTCGCCCTTACACACCACACGACTCACCACTGCGTCGTTGGACGGGCAGACAAGACAGACAAACAGGCACCTGTCGTTAGCATGCCATACGCGCGGTCCTCCACCATCAACGGCACCAACAGACGGCGCGGCGCTGCGCAGCGGAAGAGGGAAGAGGGCACGCACGGCATTGCCGGCAGTTGAGCGCGAGTTGCGTGCGCGGAGGCGAGGAGACCACGAGCGTGAAGGTGAGCTCACAACGCCCCTGGGTGCGGCCACGCGCGCAACAACAACAGATTGTGAGGGGGGAACGGAAATGATTTGAAATTTAAATCAATTAAAAGAAAAAAAATAAAATGGGAAGATACCTTGGCGCTGGGCCGGTCAAAGTCAAAGTCGAGCACGAGGTGGGTGTGGTGCACCTGGTCCACGATCGCCCGCTCGCTCTGGCTCGAAGGAGGCTCCATGGACGTGTGCACAGCCCGCCCCCCGATCGCTGGTCCTTATTTATGCTCTGAATTTCTTTTATTTTCTCGCAAATAGAAAAGAAAACCATCGTGAAATAATATTGGTCGACACGCAATCTTGATGCCGAGGTGAAGGACAACCAACACCCACACACACACACGCCCTTGGGTGCACAACAAGCACAAGAAGAAGGAGGAAATGATTCATCACGCGACGGATCTGAGTGTGGGCACGGGACAGACCAAGTGGAATGGGTCGTGGCAGGCCGAGGAGCAGCGCAAGGCCACCCCTGCACGAGCGGGCAACGAGGGCGCGTGGCTCGAAGGACGCGTCGCCGCTCCCCTCCGCTCCCACTCCATCGTGTCCGACGACTCGCGCCACCACCGCTACCTCGGTACCCAGTCCCCTCTCTCCCTCGCTCCCCTTAAAAAATAAATAATTAGTTACAATAAATAAATAAAATGATTTTAGTTTCTCTAAAATAAAAATAAAATACTGCATTAGGAGGTAAAATATATGCAAGGTTTTATTTATTTCGGAATTAAATCATTCAATTAATTTGGAATTTAGTTATTTTGTTTCATTTTTAATTTGTGTGGAGTGGTAGTGGTGATCGTGGACGTGCAGGAGGCGCGCAGGCGAGTGTTCGAGGCCAGCGGGCAGGAACTCGATACGCGGCCGCACAACAAGGAGGTGCTGCAGCGCACCGGCTACCTCGTGGCCAACTGGAAGAAGACTGAGGCCGAAGGTCAGAGCCGCCACACTCTTCAGGTGTTGCGCGGTGTTGGCTGTTGTTCATCGATGCTCACCGTTGCTCCCTCTCCGTCTTCCCTCCAGATGAGTACAAGCTCACCAACGACCAGCTGGCCAGGGCCGTGAGCGGGACCGCCGCTGCGCTGCCCAGAGGCTATTGCGACCAACAGGTAACGGGCTTGACTCTTCTCAAGCGCCATCGTCGCCTTGAGCTGCTCTCACCTCTGCTCTGCTCTGCTGTGCGCTGTGTGTTGTGTTTGTGTGACAGGCGAACGCGTTGCATCCCCAGGTGTCGGGTCGCTTCGAGTTCTGGGGCGAGCCCACGCTGGTCAAGCCTCTCGACATCAAGGAGGTGCGCGTTGTTGTTGCTCGACGGCCGCGACCAACCGGGTCTTGGAGCCTGATCGTGCTGTCTGTGTGTGTGTGTGTGTGGTTGCAGGGAACGCAAGTGAGCCTGCGCACAAAGGGCAATTCAATCTTCATCGAGACCATCGCCAAGAAGGAGGAGAGCGCACCAGACTACGCGGGCGAGAACGTGCAGGGCGGGTGGGGCGCCAAGGTACCGTACCACATACACCACGACAGAGCTCCGTCACGCTCACCAACTCTGCCTCTCCCTCTGTGTCTCCTTCTGTCTCCAGATCATGGGCATGAAGAACGAACCCGAGAGCTGGAAGCCGCCCAGCGACTCGCTGCAGGGCGTCGACGACGACGAGTGGGACGACTGACGAGGGAGAGAGAGCAGCAGCATCACCGCCACTGTGCTGCCTCCGAGCGTGTACAGCTGCAGGGGAATGGAGTGAAAGAGATGATACCGTTGGTGTATGGCAACAACGGCGCTTTCTTGTGTCCTTCCGAGTCAAGATCGCACTCACAGACAAGTTAGTCGGCGCGGTCGCTCTCGTCGCTGCTTTCCGTTTGGCCGCCATCGCTGCTCTCGCTCTCGCTGCTAGTGGCATCGCTATCGCTCTCGCTTTCGCTGCTCTCGTCAGAGGAGCTGGGCAGGCTCAGCGGCGGCACGTGGACCTTGGAGTTCTTGAGCGTCTCGATTTCGTCCTCGTCCAGAGCGTCGAGCGACGGCGGCACTCGCCAAAACGATGACTCGTTCCACTCGGTCTCTTCGACCGTGGGCGCCTTGTCCTCCTCCTGGGCCCGCAGCTCATCTCGCTTCTCCAACTCCTGCAGTGTGCGCGTGCGGTGAGTGGGACTAGACACGAGCTAGCAGGAAAAGAGAGAGAGACAGAGCAGCGAGGAGCGAACCTTGAGGCGGTACTTCTCCTTTCGCTTCCAGTAGGACTTGGGGAGAGTGACTTTGTCCATCAGGTCGGGCCGCATCATGAGCATCTTCTCCGTGAAGATGTACAGACCTGGCGCGTCCAGTGGAGTCACATGACGATCAATACACATGCAACTCTGACTCTGCCAAGGAGCACGCATGGAGGCGAGAGAGAAACAGGAGGGAGAGGTCCTTACCCTTGTCGAACTCCTTGTCCTTGGAGAGGTCCTTGTAGACATCTGCGAAGTTGTGCGAGTCGCAAAAGTTCTGGGTCACCGCGACGGTCTCGGTCAAGTTGAACACCATGTGCCACCTGTCACACACGTGCAGGACAAGGACGTGAGAAGCCAGAAAACGACGCGAGTGCACGTTCTCATGAGAACGACGTACCAATTCGTGGGCACGTAGATGATCTCGCCCTCCTCGAGGATGCACTCGATGGGGTGCTGGCTCACCTCCCTTGAAAGGAAACACAACACGCGCTCGCACGTTAGGAACGTGGCCATCGGGTGATGGGAGCAGTTAACGCGCAGTAGCGTGGGGTACCTGTTCTTGATGATCGGGTAGTGCTCGAGGAACCAGACGATGGGATCCTCGCCCGTGTAGTCGATCTCGCCCGTGTCCTCGTCTTCGTCCACATCCACTCCGGATGGGGGAAGCTGGTTGGGCGGATAGAGGACCCACCTCTTGCGCCCGACGAGGAGCGCGTTCCAGGCCGAGGTCTTGAACGGATCCAAGTGGAACGGCGAACCTGTGAGCACAGTGAGCCCGCGCGTTAGTCAGCGCACGCGATAAGACGGGGAATGTGCGTGTGCGTGTGCGTGTGCGTGTGCGTGTGCGTGTGCGTGTGCGTGTGCGTGTGCGTGTGCGTGGCAATACCAGAGCGAGGTCCGCCGATGACGATCCATCGATAAAACGGACGTTCGGAACCCATGAGCGAGAAGAAGTCTTCGGGGTAGTAGGCCGGCACTTCGTAGTCCTCCAGCATCTTGGGCGCACGATCTCCGTACAGACTGGAGACGAGCAAGCGAAACACAAACTGTTCAGTTCACTCCCTGAGAGCACCAGCGCTGGCGCACGCATCAGAGAGAAAAGCGAACGTTCCAGAAGGGGAGAGGCGTACGGGCAAAAGACATAGATCGGATCCTCGTCCTGAGTCTGGCTGCAGTATTGGAAGTAGTCGCTGAGCGTCATGTTCAGCTTATGGCCATCGTCGTCCTGCGGCACCGCACACGTGATGTCCGGAGAGCAGCGAGCGTGTGTGAGCTACAGCCGCATCAAACCCACGACCTTATGCATGATCGTCAGTGATACGCGGCCGTACCGTCTGATCAACACGGAACGGAGTGTCTGGGAACCTGCTGATCAGGGCCTCCTTGGTCCACGACTTCTCTTTCCACTGGCGAAGCAACGACGCGTGAGAGTTTGTTAGATACGGAACCGACCATGGCTGGGGCTTGGTGGTGGAGGAGCTGTACAGCGGGCCACTGCGTGACGACGTCGGTGAGGATGACGGGCTTGTTGGGCTTGACGTACTCCTCGATGAATTCGTTCACCGTGAGCCCGGAGCGACGGGGCACCTCAAGGTGGGGCGGCAGATCCTTGGGCAGCTCCGAGAAGTGAGCCATCGACACGTTGCCGCGGTACCTGCATCACACAACACACACACACACACACACACCATAACAACAACAACAACAACGCACAACAGATCATGAGCGTGTGCCGCCGCGACGAGGCAGGCACGTGAAGGACAGAGAGCAGCACGAACCACTTGGTGTAGAGGTAGTCCGAGTGGAAGCCCGGGATGGGGATCTTCTGGTAGGGCTCCGGCGCCTCCTTGTCCCTCGGCATCAGCGTCGTACGCCTCCACGTTCCCTTGAACCTGCAAACCCCATTTTTAATATTAAATTTAAGTACCAATAACTAAGTTTAAAATCACAAATAAAAAGCAAAAATCTACAGCTATCTGCTGGGTGCGTGTAAAATTTTAAAAATTTAACAATCAAAACTAAAATATAAATAAATAAAATAAAAATTGTACCTAAAGTCGCCGCCGTGCTTGCGGATGCAGAGGTCCTTCCAGAGGTCGTTCTCGTCCGAGTAGATGTAGAGGGCGCGCGACACGAGCGACAGCTGGACGAGGTCCTCGGCGTCGAGCAGCCTCAGGATCTTCATGATCATCCAATCGGCAAACACGCCCAGCGTGCCCAGTCCCCATATGCGCGAGTAGTTGTACGGCAGCTGCTCCGCCGGCGCCACCACATCCTGAACCGTAGACGACGGCAACGACGGCAACGAAGCATCGTCGGACGTCGCTTGGCCATCAATCGCGATTTTGGTCGTGTTCGATATGATGTCGACATGGGATGCATCATCGCTGGCGCCAACGTGCGGGGACGAAGGGCTGGGCGAGGTGGTATCCGGGGAAGCCGGGTCCTCCTCCGTCGTCACGATCTCATCGTACGCAATGTGCGACTTGAAGTACGATTGGGACGACTCCATCTCTCTCTGCGCTAACACTCTCTACGCTCTCACTATGGTCCGGGACCTGTGCGATTGAATAATTCGAATTATTAATTCTATTTCATTATTCGTGAAATAAGTCGAATTTTCATGCAAGTACATATGCAAACTGAAATGATATAAGAAAAACTATTTCTCAAAAGCTTTTTTGTGTCGACAAGTGTAGCGCGAGATGAGATCAGCTGCGGCACGCATCGGGGCCTCTGCGGGGTCGAGATTCGGGATCGTGGCGAACGCTGCGGTGCCTGCGTGGACTCGCGGTGCCATGGGCATACGGCTGACGTCGTCCTTCCGCCTCCAATCTTGCTCCGCTACGAATCGTCATCATTTGCATTGCGCTACGTCCGCCGCAGCGGCGGCTGGGGCGATGCGTCGACGTGGCGTCGTTGCGTCGCCGTCCCTCGTCCTCGCGACCCAACGGCGCGTGGGCGCCAGCGCGGCGGCGCGCATGTCGTGGTCCCAACGGCGTGCGTTCGTCTCGTACCAGGAGCAGACGGAGCAGGAGCGCCAGCGCAAGCGGCAGAAGCATCCGTCGGCGAGGAAGGAGCCGTGGTGGAAGCAGAACGACAACGATCACAACAAGGGCCAGAAGCCGTTCAGCGGGGACACCATCGAGATGGCCGTGCGGGATCAGAACATCAAGCTGCTCGAGAGGATCATGGCGCAGAACTCTGACTTTGTGCAGCGGAGGGACAATCTCCTCATGGTACGCGCTAGTTGTGCCTGATGAGATCGGATTGACATGACGTCGATGGACTCACACGTTGCTCGTGTGCGTGCGTGCATAGGTTGCGGCGTTGTACAGAGGCAAGAAGCTGATGGAGACGCTGCTCCGGCGAAGCGAAGACCCCAACTACAAGAACGCCCTATCATGCACGCCGCTTCACTACTGCTGCTCGCACGACTTCCCTCGTGGCGTCGCGCTCCTGCTCTCATATGACGCCGATGTCGAAGCGCACGACGAAGAAGGTGAGTGGTACCAGCATTCATCAGCATGCCATGCCTGATCCTCGGCTCTTTGGCGTATGTGCGCTGACTGACTGGTTTCTCTCGCGGCTGTCGGCAGGACTCACACCGCTGCACCAGGCGGCGCTGTCCAACAGCGTAGAGTGTGCCAAGTTGCTAGTCGAGCACGGAGCCCGACTCACATCAGAGGACAAGGACGGCGACTATCCCATTCACACAGCGGCCAGGTTCGTCCCAAGGGAGAGCTCACGATCGCGATTGCGGTCTTGGTGGCGGTGGTGATGGTGGTGCCGAGCTCACAGTTTCACCGCAGGTTGGGATCGGCCGACTTTGTGGCGTACCTGCTGGAGAAGGGCGCAGATGTGAACGCCAAGAACTTCAAGGGTAAGGCACACATCCCATGATTCTCAACTCTTTTGGGTTCGCCTCACGCATGAGTGATGCAGGGGAGTCGCCATTGCACCTGGCTGTGGCGAGCGAGGAGGCCAAGATGGCCATGCTGCTGCTCGAAAAGGGCGCCTCGCTCGGCTCGAGGGACAGCGAAGGTCTCACTCCACTGCACCGCGCTGCACAGAACAGCGAGGACAAAGGATGCATCGCCATGCTGATCAAGGCCGGCGCAGGTGAGAGTGCTCTGTTCTATCTCAGTCCATGATGCACATATCATCGCTTAACGTCAATCGTTCTTTGTATGTGCTTCGCGTACAGACATCAACGACTCTCTGGTCGCGGGCATCTCGCCGCTTCACTTTGCCGCCTACTCGGGCAATCTCGAGGGCATGGCCAAGCTCGTAGACGCCGGTGCGCTGACGGAGGAGAAGACGCACGAGGGCTGGAATGCGCTCATGATTTGTGCGCAAGAAGGGCACTTGGGTACGCAGTCCTTCCTTCCTTGCTCGCTCACCTTTCTCGCTTCCAGGCGGCACGAAACACTGGCCAACGCTCACTCTCTCACTGCGTCTCTCGTGCCTCGTTCAGGTTGTTTGACTTATCTCATGAAAAGCGGAGCACAGCTGAACAACCGAAACGATGAAGGGCTGTCGGCGTTGCACCTCGCCGTGGCCGGCGGTCACGCCGCTTGCGCCGAGGTCCTGCTCAAAAAGGGCGCCGACGTCAACATCAAGGAGAACAACCGGTACGTGACTGGGCCCATGCGTCACGAAACAACGCGTCTGCGTTTCGAGCGTCGATCTCACAGCTCCGTTCCGTTCTTCGTCCCACACAGGCTTACGCCTCTGCATCTGGCCGCTCAGAACGAGAAGGACGACACGTCGCTGGCCGAGCTCTTGATCGAAAAGGGCGCTGACGTTGGTGCATCCACGCCCGAGGTACGATCACTAAACATAAACCTATTGGCTGTTGGTTTGCCTTGCTTGCTTGGTACTGATGTGGTGTGACCCTGATTGATCATACACAGGACGGCGTGACGGCTCTGCACGCCGCCATCGATCACGAGAACGTCCAGATTGCGCTGCTTCTGTTGGAGAATGGAGCTGATCCTAACCAGGCCGAGTCCAACGGTACGACGCCGCTCCATCTGGCGCTGGACGCCGAGCTGCCCGAGGTGGTCGAAGCGCTCTGCCAGCTGGGCGCCGACGTCAACGCCCGGAACGCGCTCGGCAAGACGCCTCTCGAACTCGCGCGCGGCCTCGAGGTCGGCGCCGACGAAGTCGTGCACCTCCTCCGACGTTACGGCGCCAAGTAAGTCTTGACTGCTCGCGCTGTAACTCCGAGGGCACGTAATTGGTCACAACTAAAGAACCAGATTGCTCAACCAGCCGCCAGCGCAACCACTTGCTGTGAGTTCTGCCCGATAGCCGTTCGGGGCACGCTTTACCTCTCCCCCCTTGTTATATGTTATTTGCAGCAAGTCACAGCGCACAGCACAACACACACGAGAGAGAGAGCTATGAGCGCGATGAGCTACGAGGAGCTGGCAGGAAAGTACAGGTTCGAGTCGGTGGTGCCGGAGCCGCTCGACGGGCCCTTCCCGCCGCAGGCCACCACGGAAATGGGCATCACCTTGAGCCAGGACGGCAGCATGACCGTGCAGTCGCCCATCAACTCGGGCGACGGCTCGTTCGTGCTCTCTGGCGAGGGGACGACCACGACGACCATCACCTTCAGCGGCGAGAGTTGGACCGAGTGCGCCTTGGACGGTGTCGACGGGGACGACGCCAACGGCACGCTCGAGAGACGCATGAACGAGGCCGAGGACTTGCTGCAGCAGCGGCTGTCGGGGTCGGCGGGCGCCTACCGCCTGACCATCACCAGGCGCGGCGGCAGCCAAGGCAAGCGCGAGCTGGTGCTCGAGAGCCAGAACGACGGCACCAAGCTCACCTTTGTCGAGGCTTGAGAGCCACACCACCAACGTTGTGTGTTGAGAACGCCCCCATGTTCACAAAGTAAATTACTTTTACCTCCGCACAGCCTGATCATACTTTTCATTCCAGCCTTGGCCCAGAAATGAGCATGCTTAAATCCACCTTCTAATTTAGAAGGCCTTGGTTCAAGGCCTGCATGACTGCAGGCAACCTGCATCTCCAACCTGCACAAAATCTTTAGCTCACTGGCATCAATGACTTCATGGCAGTCTTTTGCTCTGGTGTACATTACCTATGCTAGCAATCTGAAAACATTTTAAATATATATATTCCAGAGCACTATCCAACCTCAATGTTCACCTGGCCACTCGACAATATATCCTCGCATTGTTCTCATACTCAATAGGCATTACACATGATTATAATTTACACATGATTATTATTGCAGGCAGATTTGACCACACAAGCTGCCCACCAATAGGAATATGGCCGGCAATAAATCTTATGTCAGCGAACCAGCCAGTGCTGCGCCCGACACATCCCCCGACCTTCACCACGGCACAACATACGCGTCGAAAGAAGCAAGCAAGATACACACACGACCAGAAAGAAGCAAGACACACACACACACACACACACACAACGAGAAAGTCATGAGCGCGATTAGCAACGAGGAGCTGGCAGGAAAGTACAGGTTCGAATCAGTGGTGCCCGTGCCGCTCGACGGGCCCTTCCCGCCGCAGGCCACCACGAAGATGGGCATCACCTTGAGCCAGAAAGGCGGCATGGCCGTGCAGTCGCCCATCAACCATGGCCAAGGAGGCTCGTTTGTGCTCGCTGGCGAGGGGACCACCATCACCTTCAGCGGCGCGAGTTGGACGGAGCGCGGCCTGGGCAGGGTCGATGGGGACGACGCCAACGGCACGCTCAGGAAGCGCATGAACGAGGCCGAGGACTTCCTGCAGCAGCGTCTGTCGGGGTCGGCGGGTCCCTACCGCCTGACCGTGGCGAGGCGCGGCGGCAGCGAAGGAAAGCGCGAGCTGGTGCTCGAGAGCCAGAACGACGGCACCAAGCTCACCTTTATCGAGGCTTGAGAGACACCGCGTTGTGTGTTGAGAACGCCCCCATGTTCATTTCATAAAGTAAATTACTTTTACCTCCGCACAGCTAGATCATACTTTACACAACCAAGCAAGAAGGATTGGCTCAAGGCAACCTGCATCTTCAACCTGCACAAAATCTTGAGCTCACTGGCCTCAATGACTTCATGGCAGTCTTTTGTTCTGGTGTACATTTGTTGAGTTGCTCTGGTAGCAATCTTAAAACAACTCACCACACGGCACAACACAACACATCACGCCCAGAAGCAAGCAAGGTACACACTCGAATGAGAAAAGATACAACACACGAACGAGAAAAGCGCGATGAGCAACGAGGAGCTGGCAGGAAAGTACAGGTTCGAGTCGGTGGTGCCCGTGCCGCTCGACGGGCCCTTCCCGCCGCAGGCCACCGCGGAGATGGGCATCACCCTGGGCCAGAAAGGCGGCATGACCGTGCAGTCGCCCATCAACCATGGCCAAGGCTGCTCGTTCGTGCTTTCTGGCGAGGGGACCATCATCACCTTCGGCGGCGGGTTTTGGACGGAGATGGGCCTGGGCAGGGTCGACGGGGACGACGCCAACGGCACGATCGAGAGGCGCATGAACGAGGCCGAGGACTTCCTGCAGCAGCGGCTGTCCGAGTCGGCGGGCGCCTACCGCCTGACCGTCACCAGGCGCGGCGGCAGCGAAGGCAAGCGCGAGCTGGTGCTCGATAACTTGAACGACGGCACTAAGCTCACCTTTGTCGCGGAGTCCTGAGAGCCACACATCGTGTACATGTTCATATGTTTTACTGATGCATTAGCGCAATACAGGTCAGTCGCGCACAGACGCACGCACACGGATGCTCAGGGCAGGCTCTGCTGGAAGCTGAGCAGGGAGATGGGCAGCTGCACCGGCGGCTGAGGGGCGTCGGAAGGAGGAGATGTAGCGCTGAGCGATCGTCGCCCTGGCCCAGCGTTCAAGGGCTGCACTCGACACACGCGTGTGAGCACCAACGCACTAACGCACATGTATTCATGCACGAGATGGTAGTACCTCGTCGGCGTGGATCTTCTCGAGGAGCTGAACGATCTGCTGGCTGTTGAGGTGCCTGAAGAGAGCTCGCAGATTGTCGCCCTCCTCCCGGATGCGCTCCTTGTCCATCACCAGCAAGCTGGTGGCCTCGGCCGTGTGCCTCTCTAGGAACGCGCGCGACTGCTGCAAGACCTCGGCCAGCGTGATCGCTTCGTCTTGATCTGACCCAGACACGTCAGTTAATAACACCGCACACGTCACAAGGCGCTCATGCTCACGCTCACACGCGCACCTTCATCCACGTCTTGTCCGTTGCTGCTGAGGGAGTCGTGGTGAAGGCACCAGTCGACGAGCTGTGAGAGGAAGTACTTGATCTTGACCGCATGGCTCGGGCTTCGCAGCGCGGCGTTGGCGCTCGTGAGGATGATGTGCAAGAGCGAGACGTCGAGGTGGTGGAACAGCTGCTTGCACAGCTGGACGACGACGGTCTCGTGCACTCCCTCGGCGATGAGCAGCTCAAACAGCGACGCGACGATGCGCTTGAACTCACGCACGCACTTGTCGGTCTCGTAATCGCTGTCGAGCACCGCAGGCGCCACCTCTCTGCGTACGCACACCAAGATGCTCTGTGAGCTTGATCAAGCATTGTGAACGTGCACTCGAGCTGATGGCAATCCATTGTACGTACGATGGCTTGGTCTTCATGAAGCCGAGGCCACGAAGCGTCTCACGCGTCGAGCGAGCAAAGGTCCGAATGCCGGCTGCCTCCTCTTGCTGTGCCTTGGGGTCGCTCTCGCTGCCGCCCGGCCTCGAGAGCACAGCGTGCTGGTAGCCCGGCTGCAGAGGACCTTGCGGCCTCCTGGGCTGCATGAGGGCATTGATGACCGGCTCGATCGAGGCACACGCCAGCGCGACGATCTCGCGGTAGACGCTGAGGATCAGGTTGTGAAGCTTCTGCATCCACAGGAACGAGGTATAGTTGGCCACGAGAGCGTCGTCCTTCTCGACCAAGACCTCCGACGCGCCCTGCTCGCTGCCGGGGACTCTGAACTTGACCTTGGACACGCCCACGCCGCTCTCGGCGGGATCAGGCACCGAGTAGAAGACCGCTGGATGGAAGAAGCCTGTCGTCACGCACAGAGAAGGGAATGTAAGGTCATCGCAGGCTCGTGCGCTAGTCCGCGATCAATGGGCGAGAAGACGAAGAGCGTACTGGCGCTTTCGGGGCTGGACTTGAGGCCGTGGAGGAGATGGCAGGAGAAGGAGAGCCAGTGGATCTGCTCTTCGAGGCCGGTCGCTCTCTGTGTGTGGGTCGATGTGAATTGGGCGTGTGAGCGTGCGCGTGCGCTTGCGTGCGTGGGTGCTCGATGCGGTTGTGAGATGATTTGTGACGATCGTGACGAGCGCACACACGGTCATTGAATCGCCACACTCTCACGCAAGTCATCATCACCATTAGCACCAGCGACCAAGGCTTGAGCGTGGAATCGAACCTTGTGAGATCGAGCTAGAGCGCGCATGAGGCCATGCACAAGCGATGCAAGCGTGTCAGCGCCATCCGGGTCAGCGCCGTGCGACTGGAACACCTGCACCTGACCCAAGATCTCCTTCACCGCCGTCCCGGCCGTCCTGTTGTAACGACAAGCATGAAGGCAAGGTGAGATCCTGACAGCCACAGCGACGCCACTAGCTTCGAAGGAGGACGTACGCAGATTGCCTCTTGTTTGAGTCGTAACTCCATACGTGGCGCTCGATCAGCGCTCGCGTCTTGGCTTCCTGTGAGTTAGAGTCAGAGGACGTGAGCTTCAGAGCGCGAAGCAACGGCGTGCAACACGACCACGTCACGGGAGACGCACCCATCGCACGCTCTCCAGCTCTTGGCGCGCTGTGGCAGCATCCGCTCTGTCCTCGCTAGAGAGCACGTCGCCGGTCGAGTGGGCCCTCGTCATGCTGGACGTCCGCCGCGCCTTGCTGCGCTTGCGTGTCTTGAGGATTTCATGCTTGATGGCCGACGCCTGCTGAGTCAACTCCTCGCATGCACGCGCGGCCTCATCTCGCCGCTCTCTCACCCGGCCGTAGCGGCGAGCAACCTCGCGCATGCTCTCGAGCTCGGCCATCACGTAGTGCTGCAGCGTCTCGATGTCGGCCTCGCATTCGGCGATCGCCCGCTGCCCACGCTCGGCCTTGGCAGGGTCGTGGCGGGCGTCGCTGCGCGGCGAACCGAGCTCGGCGATCCTCTGCCGACACGCGAGGAGCTGGCTCTCCCAGGCGGCAACCTGCTCCTCCGAGGCGCGGGTGGCGTTGGCCATCTCCGCGAGTGCCTCGTCAAACTCCACCACCTCCTGTCGCTTGTGGCGCAGTCGCTTCTTGGTCTCGCTCAGCTCACGCAGCAGCCGGCGATCAGCTTGATCCGGCTGATCGTGTTGGATTGGGTTAGGGCTCATCTGCTCGATCGACGCTTGATGCTCTGCCGCCTTCTCGCTGCGGCGAGCTTCCTTGGCAGCGCATTCGGCTTCGCGTTCGGTAATCAGGCGCTCGCGCTCAGCCTCGAGCTCCTCGCAGCGCTGATGGAGCTCGTTGCGGTTGCGAGTCATGGCGTCCAGCTCATCCTGCTTCTCGCTGATGACGCCCTCGAGGGCGGCTAGCTGGCTCTTGCGTTCGGCGTACTTGCGCCGCTTTTTGCTCAGGCGCAGCGTGAGCTCGTCGAGAGACTGGCGGTGCTCATCGACGACCACGCGCAGTGTCTCGGCCTCTAGTCGAGCCGCAGCGACGTCCTCCTCACCGACGCTCTCACGCTGCTGGGCAAGTTCCTCTAGTTTGGCGAGCTTGATCTCCTTCTCCTCCAGTTCTTCGTGCATGATGCTGGCCTGGCTCAACACCTGGTCGAGCGTGCTCCGCACCTCGTCACGCTCACGCTCGGCGGCTTCAAGCTGTGATCGGAGCTCGTGGCAGTGATCGACCAACTCTCGTGCCGCCTCTCGCTCGTCGTCACGTTCGCGCGTCACGAGGTCGATCTCCTCCGTGTGCCGGCGCACCTGATCGCGCAGCTCAGTTAGCTGATCCTCGCGTTCGATGATCAGCGAGCGCAGATCGTCGACCATGCGCGCCGTCTCCTCGGCCTCGCGCGTCCGCAAGGGCTCGTCGGGCCCTTCCTCACCGCCGGCCTGCTGCTGACGGGCCTCGTGCAGCTCGAGCTCATGCAGCAAGCGGGCGGCGTCAAGCTTGGTGTCCTCCAGCTGCTGCACGAGCTCGTCGATCTCGCGATGCATCTGCTCCCTCGTCTCCTGCATCTGGCGGACCACGGTCTCGTAGTGAGCGATCCTCTCGTCATACGCCTCGTGAGAGTCGTGGCGGTCTGCCTCGCTGTCGCGTCTCGGGTCGGATTGGACCTGAGCCTGATCTCGGGCCTTGTGTTGGCGTTGTTGCATTGTTGTCTTCTCCTTGTAGCCATCGAGGTAGAGCCGAATGTAGCGTTCGGCCTCTTCCCTCTCCTGTCGTGCTCGCTCGGCTGCGTCGTCGTCGCTGTCACTCGTCGCTGTCTCTTCGTTCTCCTCGCCCTTGGACTCCTTGGGCTTGCCCTCTTCGCTCACTGGCATTGACATCACGCGCTGCAGCTGCGCAACAGCAATCGGCGCACGCGCGTTAGATGAGTCGCACGCACACAAGAGGGACCATCGGGGCCGAGCTGGGCACCAACCTGCTGTGAGAGCCTGCGTGCGGCCTTGCCCAGAGAACGGTCTCCATCTGCAGCTGATCCGATGGACTGCGTCCTCGCGGCCATGCTCGGCCAGTCCCTCGGATTCATCCGGTTCGAGGCATCGTCGCCGTTCGTCTGCATCACCACCAACAGCAACAGCAGCAGCTAGAGTGAGTGCACACCAGCGTAAGCACAGCTTAGATACGTCAGATCGGCGGTACCGTCGTAGAGGCGGCCGGCTCGCTCGGTCTGGGCAACGCCTTGAAGTTGAGCACTCGCACTTCAATCTGTGATCGAGATGGCGTTCGATGTAAGTTGCGTGCAATGGAGCAAGGCGGTGAGAGGAGAGAGCGGAGAACCAGGAGCCAGGCGATGCCGAGATGAGGGGGATGCTTGCGGAGGCCCAGAGGACGCAGGACCAGCTGTTCCTCGTAGACGGTTGGGTAGAGTGTAAGCCGATCGAGATCGAGCGTCGCCTCGTACGCCTTCTTCAGCTTCTTCGTGCGCGACCCCACGACCTGACGACAACGACGACGAACGTCAGCCTAGCCGTGGCCACGCATCACAAGGCAAGAGGCGGCACCTGATTGACGTGGAACGTGACGGTCTTGTGATCGCACACGTCGGCTTTGGCGTCGAACTTGCGGATGTGGCACGGCACCACGGACATTCGACCGAACTCCCACGCGCAGGCGCCGTCGTGTCCGACCTTGGCGGTGAGCGTGATGCCCTCGCGCTGTCTGCGCTTGTCCTCGCCGTGCTCCAGCTTGCCGTTCTTGCGCCAGGTCACGCACACGGTCGTCTGCGGGCAATCGCCATCGTCGCCACCGCTGCTGCCGCCGCCGCTGCCGCCTGACGTCGGCGACGAGGGCGAGCAGGGCAGGCCCGTTATGCCCTTGACTCCGATCTCGAGCTCGATGCGCCTGCTGATGATGGGCTTGCCTCCACCGGCGTCCTTGTGGTGTGTCATCAACGTCGGAGGCGAACTCGTCGTGAGCTCCTTGAGGCGTCGGTTGCCCTTCCACCTGAGCGACATGTCTTGTCGTCCGTCCTTCTGTCTGTCTGTGTGTCTGTGTGTATGCGCGCGTCGGCGTGTGGTGAGTCGTCTGTTTGGTGTTGGTGGTGTGACGGTGTCGCGGCAATGATGGTGATGATCACGTTCTCTCGCTCTGCTGGCCGAGGGAGCTTATGAGGACCGCCTGGTTGGGGGTGTGATGACGAGCGACGCGACCTGAGTTTGGGCTCTGGTCGCGCTGCGGCAGCACTCTCATCCGAATCGACCGGGGCAATGATCCCCCTCGACCCTCGCTTCAAACCTAGAGAGCCACCACGCACCATGCAGAGAACCACACAGCTTCACAGTCACCCCACCAGACCACTATCACCATCCCCTCGTATGCGTGCCTGGGTTCGAATCCCGCCCCGACCACAAACTCTTAACACTGCGCACCATAGGGGGGGGAGCAGTGCTGTAGTTCGGCCTGCATGTGAACGTAGAGGGGCCCTGGTGGCTAAGGGTAAACTCTCTGGCAGTACGATGCTTGAAGTTGAAGAATCACCCGATTTTGTAAAAAGACTAAATCAAATTTGAACGCGAGGGGGGGGGCGTGATCTTCCGGGTGTACACCACGCCAACGCTGGGATGGGTTCCTGCGCTTCATCCCCCAATCATGTTTGAGTGATGCCGACAAGCCTCCCCACTTCCTATCACTTTCATCCATTTATTTAATCAATCTTCCCCCCCTCCAAAAAGTTTTTCTACACCTCGCCTGCACCAGAGGAGGAGACGTGTGGCTGCGACGGCGGGCGCAGGTGGTACTCGGCGTCGAGCCAGTCGACGATCTCGGGCAAGAGGCGGTCGATCGGCTTGGAGGCGTCGAACTCGCGCACCGTGTTGGGCGGGTAGAGCAGGCGCACGGCGTAGCCCTCATTGCGGTAGCGTAGGGTGCGCCGAGCCGCATTGACCGGATCGTCGTGCTTCCGCTTCTGCACATCACGCCATCAGTCAGTGTCGGTCGATCACTTCACGACGCGTGATCACGTTGTCGTGTTGATGGCGTGGTGGCCATGTTGGACCTGGAGTCGCATGAGGATCTCTTGGTCGTGTGGTTGAAGCGATAGCTCGTCCATGGAGTAGACTCGGTCAGGCGTTCCATCGATCCTGCGTGAGCTCAGTCGCTTGTTCACCACCTCAGGTCCCACCTCGAGCATGACAACCTACCACACCATCATCACCATCAGCTTGAAGGTGTGAGCTCATTACATGTGGCACTGCGTGCTGAGGCTGATGAGCATGACCTTGTCTGGCAGGAGATCGGCGTCGCGGAATGCCTGGTAGTGCTCCGGCTCGCGGATGCCTCGCTCCATGACCCAGCCACGAGGGTTGGCTTGCTCGGCGCTGCGCACGTACTCGGCGATGAGCGGCACGACGAGCTCGACGGGCGGCCGCTTGGTCTTGTCCTTCTTCAGGTAGAAGAAGTCGCGCAGGCTCTGGCCCACGCCCGAGCTGTCCTCGCGGCCGTTGAGGCTCAGTGCGTGGCTGACGATGATCTCGTTCGTCATGATCGGCGTCAGGCCGTAGTGTTTGCACAGGAGGTTAATGACGGTGGTCTTGCCACTGCCCGGCGGTCCCATGACCGTCACCTTCATCATCGGCGTTTGCTTGATCGGATCGGTGCTTGCTCCAGCGTCCATTGCGAAGCGCGCTCAGTTCAAGTGTTTGGGTTGTGTGTTGTTTGAGTGATAGAGAAGAGGAAGCACTCTCTCGCGCGCTAGACTCGTGAACAGTGACCCTGGCGCCCTATGGTGAGTGGAGCACAGCTCACCATCAGCGGCTGCACCGCCCAATGCTCACGCACATTCCCATCAAATGCCGTCAGAATACCCAAACCATGTCGCAGCGCAGGAGCCAAACAACCCGTTGCGTGTAGGCGAAGGCACACACGAGACGACTCCCTGATGCATTGCGCTCTGATCAAGTCTGCGAGACCATGCAACCACCGATTTCCTCATTATTTTTTTTTTTATTTCCGACATTCTTCGAAGTTCATTTATTTCATGGGATGAGCGCAACAAACTCGCCCAAGACCGCTCACCCCACAACACTGCACACGCACGCACACACGACCGCAAACAACACAGGAGGCTAACACTTTGGAGTGAGATATGTGGGCCGAAGCTGACACGTACGCTTTCGGTACGCGTTTCCCCCCCCCCGCTTGACAATTATATTTATGAATTTATATTTTAAATAAATAAACTAATAAAATAATAATAAATTGCGTGCGGTTTGGGGGCACAGCGGCTTGTGGCGGAGACGCCATGGGCGACGCGATCGAGTTCCTCAAGTCCCGCTTGCGGTTTCCGGCGCTGCACCGGCCCAACCGCGTTGCGCTGGCGAGGAGGAGCGCCCTCGCGCGCGGCACCTCCACCCACCTCCTCGTCACGTCCACGTACGACCCGACCAGAATGCCGATCACGGCGGCTGCTTCACGCTACGCTGTCTTGCCCCGGTTCAGCTTCGCTCACATTCAACCAGAGGTATGGCCAATGCACGCACGCACGCACGCACGCACGCACGCACGCACGCACGCACGCACCTAACCCAGGAGAGCACAGGCGTCGCTGGCCTTAGCAGGTGATGGCACATTTGTGAGCGTGTGCGGCGTGGTCGACGCCGTGCCAGGCCTCCGCATGACCATCAATACCGGAGCGGTTCCCACTACCTTCCCCGCCAGGTACCCGCACTGCATGCTGTGCGTCGGCGTCGGCGTTGCGCTGTTCTGTTGACCGGTGGCTGGTGGCTGCGTCGCGCACAGCGGGTCACTGCGAGACGTGGATCTGCGGGCGCTCAACGGCGACGTGGAGCTGATCTACAACGGGCTCGCCGGTTGTCAGTTGGAACTGAAAGCCCACCAGGCGATAGATGCTCGAGCGGTCGAGTTGTCGGCCTTCGCCAACCCAAAGGTCGTCGCTCAACGGTTCACGACTGTGGCGCCGTCCGTGGGTCGCATTCTGGAACGCTTTCAAACCAAGAAGCGCCTGATCCTCTTCCGCGGCAACAGTGGCAGTGTCGTCTCTGCCGGGATCGGCGTACAGTACGCTCATCCGCTGGCTCCTGCGTCCGATGACGGTACGCCCACGCCCACGCCCACGCCCACACATACGCACACACACGCACACACACACATGACACACGTGAGCACCAGCTAATGTGGTGCAACTGTGTTGCTCATGTGATGTGGTGATACAGATGAGGATGGCCCGGTGCCGAAGCTGCTCATGGAGGCCAGCTGGGAAACGATATCGGGCCTAACGCGACTGGTGATGGTCTACGATCCTGTCGATGTGCTCCACGCGGCTGGTGAGCTCTGCGGAGAACAACAAGGCCAAGATGCACGCACGGGCCTGTGCGCTGTCGGCCGCTTTGTCCACCACCGCGCCGCTAGCTCCTTGCAGCTCCTCTTCGGCCTTAGGTATGATTTCGCGTGTGCGTGTGCATGTGCGCGTGCGTGTGCGCGTGCGTGTGCGTGTGCGTGCGTGTGCGTGCGTGTGCGTGTTGGCTGACGCTTTCGATGGTGCAACGGTGCCAACCAGGTACTACGGGAACGGCTTCCGCGTGGGAGGCAACGTTGAGTTGGAATCGGTGCCCGGCTCGTCAAAGTGGACGGCGTCGGCGTCGTGGGTGCAGCGCTTCAAGAGCACGGATATCGCAGCGTACGCGTCGTACGTGGTCGCCGGCCAAACGACACAGCCGCTCTCGAGCTTTGGCGTCTCGCTCAACTATCGGTTCTGACTCGACATACCAATACACACGCACGTGCGCACACTCTCAAAGAGCTCTATCGCCTGGAAGTTCTTCGCCGGCTGCGGTCGCGACACTGCCGCAATGCGGGGGCACGCCTGGAATTCACTGTAACTCCAGCGTGTGGTGTTTCTGCGATATTCTTCGAATCGCAACAGTGTCGCGACCTCAACTTGCTCTCTGGCACACACACACAACGAGGTGTTTTACCTCGCACGCACCCAACACATACACACAATGTGGGCCGACGGTGCCACATACGCTTCCGGTACGCACCGCGTGTGGCCACACAAGCAAATATTTTTCTTTTTTTAAAATAATAAAATACAGGTTTCTTGTCACTGGCGAGCACAAAGTCCTTTTTAAAAATAATATGTACATTTATATTATTTATTATTTTATTATTTTGAATTTAAGTTATCGGAACTAAAATGTGCGCGTTCCGGGGTGCCAGCGGCTTGTGGCGGAGACGACACGGGCGACGCGACTGAGTTCCTCAAGCCCCGCTTGCGGTTTCCGGCGCTGCACCGGCCCAACCGGGTCGCGCTGGCGAGGAGGAGCGCCCTCGCGCGCGGCACCGCCACCCACCTCCTCGTTATGGCCGCTCGCGACACGTCGAGCGTGGCGGCGTCAAGCGCCGCGCTCGTGCCCCGGTTCGGCTTCGCGCACATTCAACCAGAGGTATGGCCAATGCTCGCACGCACCGCACGCACGCACACACGCACGCACATCCACACGCAAAGAACGCACGCACGCACGCTCGCTGCTGACCACCAGGAGAGCACAGGCGTCGCTGGCCGTAACGGGTGATGGCACATTTGTGAGCGTGTGCGGCGTGGTCGACGCCGTGCCAGGCCTCCGCATGACCATCAATACCGGAGCGGTTCCCACTACCTTCCCCGCCAGGTACCCGCACTGCATGCTGTGCGTCGGCGTCGGCGTTGCGCTGTTCTGTTGACCGGTGGCTGGTGGCTGCGTCGCGCACAGCGGGTCACTGCGAGACGTGGATCTGCGGGCGCTCAACGGCGACGTGGAGCTGATCTACAACGGGCTCGCCGGTTGTCAGTTGGAACTGAAAGCCCAGAAAGCGCAACAAACGCGAGTGATCGAGTTGTCGGCCTTCACCAATCCAAAGGTCGTCGCTCAACGGTTCACGACTGTGACGCCGTCCCTGGGTCGCATTCTGGAACGCTTCCAAGTCGAGAAGCATCTGGGTCTGCTCCGCGGCAGCAATGGCGACAGGCTTCTCTCTGCCGAACTGGGCCTGCAGTACATTCATCCGCTTGCTCCTGCGTCCGATGGTACGCGCACATGCACCACCGCACACATCACGGCACTCGCGCACACATTGATACACGACACACATGCGTGCAACTAAGCTTAGTGGGTGCTACAGATGAGGATGGCCCTGTGCCGAAGCTGCTCATGGAGGCCAGATGGGAGACGGTTGGCCTAACGCGGCTGGTGGTGGTCTATGATCCTGTCGATGTGCTCCACGCGGCTGATGAGCTCCGCGGAGAGCAACAAGGCCGGCAAGGCCAAGAGCAAGGCCAACGAGGCCAAGGCGCACGTACGGGCCTGTGTGCTGTCGGCGTCTTGATCCACCACCGCAGCGCTCACTTTACGCAGCTCCTCACCGGCCTTCGGTACGCGCGTGCCGTGACGTCATTCGCGCGCGTGCGTGTGCGCGCGTGGTGTTGGCTGACGCTTTCGATGGTGCAACGGTGCCAACCAGGTACTACGGGAATGGCTTCCGCGTGGGAGGCAACGTTGAGCTGATGTCGGGGCCCGGCTCGTCAAAGTGGACGGCGTCGGCGTTGTGGGTGCAGCGCTTCAAGCGCGCCGATATCACAGCGTACGCGTCGTACGTGGTCGCCGGCCAAACTACCCAGCCGCTCTCTCGCTTGGGCGTCTCGCTCAACTATCACTTTTGATCGACGTACCACCAATACACACACACACACACGCAAAGAGCTTAGCTTGCCCTGATCGGAAATTCACATGGGGTCTTTCGAGCACATTCATCAACATTCTTGAAATTTTTTAACAGTTAAGAAACAAAAATTCCTTGTTTGGCTTTTTTTTGGTTCTGCACAGTTCTTTGCCATGTGGGCCGAAAATACAATTTACACAGCCTACAGTACTGCCTTCTTCCCCCACCCTTCCACTTGCAAGTGCTCTGAGTTCTTGGCGTAATATTAATTTTATTAATAAATTAACTAATATTAAAATAAAATATCCAGTCGCGAACGTAGACTTCCCAATCAATGCCGCCGAGCACCTGGCGGCCCGCTTGTGGCAGCCGGCGCTGCACCTGCCCAATCGTGTCGCGCTGGCGAGGAAGCGCGCCCTCGCCTACGGCACCTCCACCAACCTGCTCGTCACCGCCGCTCGCGACCCTGACTCCTTTGTCAACACGCCGATGGCGGAGGCGGCGGCGAGCGGCGCATTCATACCCCGGTTCAGCTTCGCTCACATCCATCCAGAGGTAACGCACGCACGCACGCACGCACGCACGCACGCACGCACGCACGCACGCACGCACGCACGCACGCACTGCTCACACTGCTCACACTGCACACAGGCTTCGCTGGCCGTGGCGAGCGATGGGACCTCCGTGAATGTGTGCGGCGTGATCGACGCCGTGCCAGGCTTGCGCATGATCGTCAACTCCCGAGTGGTGCCCTCCACCTTCCCCGCCAGGTACACACGCCTGTCGCCTGCCTCGCTGCATGCTGCGCTGTGCTGCCGTCGGGACTGACTCGTTTGATCGGTGTCAGTGGGTCGCTGCTAGACGTGGACCCGTTGGCGCTCAGCGGCGAGCTGTGCCTGACCTACAACGGGCTCCACGGGAACCAGATTGACCTGAGCGTCGTCGGGCGGCCGGGAGGGCAGGTGCTTTCGATCTCGGATACGTGTACGCTGGCTCTCCCGCGGCGTTTGATTCCGTCTCGGCTGCAGCCATCTGCCTCGCGCCTTCTCGAGCGCTTCCAGATCGAGCAGGGAATCTCCCTGTACCGCCGCAGCTACGCCAGTCTCGTCTCCTGGGAGGTGGGCTTGCGTTACACTCACCCGCTCGCTCCCGAGTCCGATCATGGTACGTACAACTGCCTGACACACGCACACGCACACGCACGCACGTACGCACACACACACTCAACTCTGCGCAACTAACACGTGACAGATGAGGATGGCCCGATGCCGAGGCTGATCGTGGAGGCTAGGACGGCATCGCTGCCATCGAACACTTCGAGTTTTCTGGTAGTCTACGATCCCGTTGATGTGCTCCACGTTGCTGCCACGCCAGAGCACAATAGCCAGGACGCACGAACGGGCCTGTGCGCTGTCGGCCGCTTGACCATGAACCACTCTGCTCGCTCCCTGGATATGCTCGCCGGCCTTCGGTATGTTAATGACCCTGTGCGTGTGCGTGCGTGCGTGCGTGGTCTGACACCTGCAACACCAGGTACTACGGGAACGGCTTCCGCGTGGGAGGAAATGCTGGGTGTGCGTCGGCGCCCGGCCAAGCCGCGAGTTGGGTGGCGTCGGTGAAGTGGATGCAGCGCTTCAAGCACACGGACGTCGCGGCGTACGCCTCGTGCGTGCTCGACCGCCAAACGGCGCAAGCGCACTCGCGCTTCGGCGTCTCCTTCGACTATCGCTTCTGAATTTTATGTCCTATGCGGGCTGGCTCGCTCGGCCCTGTCATGTTTACTCATACACACATACACTACACGACACTACATTGCTCTCAGAGCTTGACCTTGAAGGGCAGCTTGCCATTGGGCACGTGATCCTTGGTGTCGCCCAGCTGGAACGGGCCCACGAAGCGGATGAAGAGCTGCTCGTACTTGTCGTTGTTGACCAGCTCCATCTGCCGCTCCTCAACTCCTGCACATGTGATCCCAACACGTCAGAGAGGCCTCTGTGTGTGCGGGCGATGCGTGGTGGTGGTGTGGGAGCGAACCTTTGAGGTACTGGCGCAGGCCCACCTTCCTCTGCTCGATCACGTCGTCCTCGAGGGAGCCCATGAACTTCTTGCCCGGCAGCTTATAGGGCAGCTTCACGTTCGTCTTCCACTTGACCGACTGGACCACACACATACGCCTCATCAGCATTCGTTATCTTGCAAGTGCGTGTGCGTGTGCGCGTGTGCGTGTGCGTGTGTGAGTGCGCACCGTATGGAAGTCACTGAACTGGGAGTATCGGCGTTGGATCGTCCACACGCAATCGGCCCACGTCACCCTCACCTTGTACAGCTGGAAAGAGCGACGAGAATGTGAGTCCCTGCGTCTCTCGCACACATACAGTGACGACGCGTCATTACCGTGTAGGTCTGGCCGTTGTGCTTCTCGATCAGAGTCTCATCAAGGAGCTGGAGAGTGAGCACCGGCGCGCCTTTCTTCTGATGCACGTAGACCGACTCGCGTTGGCCCAGGTCCAGCTTGCCCTCCTTCAGCTTCTCTGTGTCGTGTGGAGAAGAGCGGAGTGACAGAGACGTGAGAGATGGGCTCAGCGTTACGCCGCACGCACACGCATCACTGCACACGCACACGGCCGACAAGTGTGGGGGAGTGAAGGAGGACGCACGGAGGTATTCGCGCTGCTTCTCCTTGGTGTACTGCTCCTCCTCCTTCTCGAACTCCTTCTCGCGCTGCTTGAGTCGCTCCTCTTGCAGCACCTTCTCCTTCTCCCGCTCCACCTCGCGCAGTACCCTCTGCAGGTCTCGCTCCTCCTTGGTCATCCCGCTCTCCGCTGGTCCTGTTGATTCATCACGTCAGGCCAGCTTGCACCACACGCACGCACCACACGCAAACGAACGAGGGCGAGAGCGAGAGCGAGAGCGAGAGAGCGTACGAGCGGACGGCTGTGGCCCAGAGATGTAGCGCTGATCAGGCGAGGAAGAGCCAAACTTGGGCGATCCGCCATAGTACGCCGACGCTGGAGCCGACGCCGACCCGCCGGTGCTGTAGCTGTTGCTGCTGGTTGTGGTCACGATCGGCCTCCCGCGGGCCGGGATCGCGGGCGCGGCCTGGGACGACTGCGACAACGACGTCGCGGACCATCCCGGGCTCGAGCCTTGGCCCGGACGTGCATTCCCCGCGGCCGCCGGCGACGATCTGGCCAACGAAGAGCTTGACGATGCAGACGGCGAGAGGGACGCTGTCGACGAGGACGTGGCTGCGGGCGTGCGGTTGAAGCCAAGTGTACGGCCCGGAGCCGGAGACGGCGTAGCGGCAGCCGCGGGAGGGAATCGCCCAGGCGATCGCGATGGCGCGGGCGGCGTGCGTTGGAAGGAGTATGCCAGCTGCTGCTGCTGCTGCTGCGGTGCAAGCGAAGGCCCTGTCGCCGCACGCGCGCGCGACTCTGGCAGCGACTTGAGAGAGAGAGAGAGGGACAAGGCGCATGATCAGATGACAGCACGTCAAGCGTGCGTGCATGAGAAGGAGGTAGAAGGAGGTGTACAGCGGGTGTGCCGAACTGGGGTCGTGGAGCAACGCCCGGCCTACTGGCTGCTGGTGGCGCCGCCGCGGCTGGCGACCGTCGATACGGCGGCGCAGCTCCGGCTCCTGCCACGGGCGTGCCGCCGGGCGACAAGCCCGAGGTGGCGGGGGGCAGCAGGACTCCGCACTCGTTGCAGAACTTGTGCGTGGGCTTGCGCTGGCTGTGCGTGCAGCCCCCACCCCCGATGGTCCCGCTCCGCGACGTCGCCGGCACCATTTCGAGTGTTCCCTCCCTTCGTGAAGAGAGAGGCAGCTCAGCAAAAAATAAAAAAAATAAAAAAATAACTAAACTTTAACTAAAAAAAATTAGCTGTAGTATTTTACCTTGCGCTGCTGCTTGGCGGGGTGGTGTGGGCTGTGTGGAGTGTTCTTTAGGGTGTTGTGTTCTTTAGGGTGGCGTGAGAGTGACGAGCTCTAACACGGATCCGCAATGGCTCCGGGTGATCGGCCAACCACGATACCCCCCTCTGCGCGAATTCCACCAAACTCGTCGCGAATTCCGTACACCACACATTCCTCACGTTCCATAACAAAAGTTGGCAACACGTCCAGAGGGCTTGAGACTTGACCACAACAGCAACACAGTACTACTAGCCACGAGGAAGAAAGAAAGCAAGGGGGCAGCAGTGACGAGATGACCGAACAGCCACAACAGCAGCAGTCGTCGCATCCGCTGGTGGAGCGGTTTCCCATGAACGCCACCTCCACCGAGCCACACCTCGTCCAGCGCTACTTCCAGAACCGTGCCATCCAGCTGCTCGCCAGCGGTACGCTCTTCCCATTCCCATTGCAACAATTTTCTTTATAAAATCAAATTTTAGATATGATTAAAAAAAAATTGCAGATAAATATCTTTGGGTAAACAAAACAATTGAAACACAGAATTAATAAAATTTCATGATATTTAATTACGAATTTAAAATAAATAAATAATTGTGGGGTGGGCAGGCTGGAAGTTCACGGGCGAGTACGAGATGCTGGAGTGGGGCGCGGTGACGTCGGCGGTGCACGAGGACGAGCCCGACGCGGTCTACCACACCGCCTACATCTACGCCGACAAGCGGTACGTACGCGTAGGGGGAACTGGCACGGCGTTGTTCGCTCCACTCGCCATCGCTCGCTGATCGTTGCGCGTGTGATGCCATGGCCGCATGTGCGTGCGTGTGCGTGTGGAATGAATGTGAGTGCCAAACAGTGCGCAGGGAGTGTTCACGGGATGGATCAAGGCGCACTCCGACTACAAGATCGTCACCACGCCAGACTGCGATCTCGAGGCCTTCCTGGCCAAGCACTCCGTCCCGTACGTGGTGGCGCGCAAGCCTCAGTTTGACGAGTACGAACTCGTGGAGCGCTTCTACGGCGACAAGGTCACCAGGCGCAGCGGTGAGTGCGCACCTGACCCTCTCTCTCTCCTCACCTTCACGTGCTGTGTGCTGACGTGACCGACGCTCTGATGCTGGTTGCAGGCGTGCATCTGATCAATCACATCGACGAGGGGCTCTACATCCTCAAGCGGATCGGCGCTAGCGAGTGGGCACAGAGAGCCTACGCCATCCATCCCATCCTGCAGGGCGACGACGAGCTGGCGGCGTTCTGGGCCTCGGATCAGGTCATGCACGCACACACGCCCTTCTGTGTGCGCTTACGCTCACGTGCTGACTTGATGCGCAATGTCTCGGTCGACGCTGCAGGCCGACAAGATGGACAGGCGGGTGCTGCTGCTGGGCGTGGAGTACAGGAGCACGGCCAACAACTACCTCTCGTTCAAGTCGGCCGAGGAGCAGATCAAGCTCTCGCCCATCGCTGACGTCAACCACATGCTCGTGGCCGACAAGATACAGAACCGCAAGGACTTTGAGATCTACCACAGAGGTTCGTGGCTCGTCTCCTCACCGCACCCATGCACCCACGCACCTCACTGACTGATCTGCGTCTCTCTCGTGCAGGAACGCACCCGAGGTCGGATCGCCTGGACGAGTACTTTCACCAGTGGCTCGACGTGTTGGGCATCTCGTAGGAGCGCTACCAGACCCTGCGCCAAGAGATCCTCGACCGCACGACCCTGCCCACCCCGACCTCCTAAGCATAGGGCGAATAGCTATCGAGTCTATGCTGCATTGATCATCACTTGCTTGCTCGAGCATGACGCAGTGTGGAGGATGATGTGCCATCACGGCGCGGGCGTGATGGTAACGGAGAGGGGATCGTTCCAGTGCTTCTCCTCGTTGGTGTAGTACAGGTAGGCGCGGCTGGCGGGCCCCTTGTACACTCCCGGAATCCTGGCCACCACGTCGATGCGGAACTCGACCTAGAAGTCGCACACACGCATACGCACACGGCAACGAGTGTGAGCCAAGCGGTCAAGCTCCAGGATTCAAGGAGGTGTAAGACGCAGACCTTCTCTGCCGGCTGAAGCTGCCGGAAGTAGCAGCAGACCTCGCGGCCAAGGACCTCGTAGTAGGCGATGGTCTTGGACTTGACCAGCTCCTTCAGCTGATCGTGGCGCGGCTCCAGTCCACCGGGCAAGCCGACCTGGTGCACCAGCGTCATCTGATAAGGCTCACGTACTCGCAGATGTGCGCCTGCACGCAGGCGTGGGGAGTGAGATGGTGGGAGAGCGTACTATGGCTAGGGTCATCGGCTGACCGTCCTTGTCGTCGACGTTGGTGACGCTGACGGCGATCTCGCTGCCCTGTCCCTCGGCCAGCGTGGTGTCCTTGAGCTTAGTGCTCAGACGCACACGGCAGTTGGGATCGTTGTCTGGCTTAGACTAAGAGCCAACGAGCAGTGTGAGTTTGTGCGCGTGTGCGTGTGAGTGTGCGTGTGCGCGTGCCGAGCAATGCGGCGTACCGTGAAGTAGGTGACAGAGATGGAGTAGGGCATCTCTGAGGCGCCCTCGAGGTAGAGTTCCAGCTCGTTGTCCTGGCCTGGCTTGAGGCTGTGCGCGAACGAGGGGAGCACGATCTTGTTCTTGTCGGCTGCAGGTAGGTCCCACGCGCCATGCGTTAGCCGGTTAACGATGACCAGACGGTCGCAGGGACGCAGGGTTGCGTACCCGACTCGGCCTCTGTGGTGTTGATCTTGGCCGCCACCTCGCCGTTGACTACCATGCCCAGCTCGCCTGCCTCAGGCTTCGACTTGAGCAAGTCGTACTCGATGATCGCCTGCTCGCGCCAGTGTTGTTTGTCAGCGCCGGCGCTCGCTGCACACACAAGCGCAGCGCACGCGCGTATCGAACCTTAAGGGCGAGGATGGTGGACTGAGTCGACCCGAAGCGTCCGTCCTGGCACTTGGAGGCGACCCACTGCATCGCCTGCTCCATGTTGGGACGGAACTTGGTGTCGCCCTTGATCCAGGCCAGGATGGCCAGCGATGACGCCTCGATGAGCAGACCGTCGCCGTAGCTGCACGTGATCGACGTGAACCTGGTGTCGTGCAACCTGTTGAGACAAGTCGTACCAACAAGTCAGCGTTCGATGACAGTGATGGCGCAGGCTCGCATTGCAGTGTAGTGTAGAGCAGTGCAGATGCGTACTTGGGATCGTTTTTGCCATGAACGGCGCCATTGCTGTTCTGGAGACCGACCAGCAGCTGTGACATTGCATCGCCGTCGTCGTTGCGTCCCACGTTGTACAGGGCGATGGCGGCCAGACCAAGGAAGTACGGGTCGTCCTTCTTGTCCTTCTTCCCCTCCTCAACAACGTGGTTCAGCTCCTGTGTGTGTGGCGTGTGTGTGTGTCGTCAGAATCGGTGCGTGTGGTTCAAGGACAAGAGAGAGAGAGAGATCGCAGAGAGGAGGTGGGCTACCTCGACAAAGGACGTCGCAGGCAATCGAGCCTCGGAGAGAGCCCAGCAGATATAAGCGTTCGTGATGCTGGCTGGCGCCCTACCAAAGTCGTCCAAAGCCCTGGTGGGGAAGCCAAGACCCACACGTGTCTGTGTTAGCAGACACAGCATCGCGCCAGGCCACGCCGGCCATGCATACTGATCTGATCTGTGCGTACCGCCCTCCGCGCAGGAACTGGCCCTTACCGTCCCGCCTGGACAGAAGCCACGTCTTGATGCGCTCGATCAACTGAGGCTCGACCGGGTGCACCTGGCTCATGTCGCTGAACTCGAGCAGGCCGTAGGCCCTGTTGGCAGCCAAGCAGAGACGGTTAAGGGACTACTCTTGGGCACGCATGGAAAGGAAGACAGAGAGAGGACGTACGTCAGGGACTCGCTGGCGGCTGGCTGGCCGAACCAATCGAAGCCGCCGCTAGGCTTGCCTCCCTCCTGGACCTCGAAGCCCGTCAAGCGCTTATAGGAGGTGGTCAGATGCTCGCGGGCCTTTGCGACGACCTGGTCGTCCGCGCCCTGGTGGCACTGGAAGTACTGCTGGGCCATCGTCATCGGATAGGCCACCGACGACGTTTGCTGTGCATGGGCGGTGGCAGATGAGTCATACGATAAGCGTGTGCGTGCGTGCGTGCGTGCGTGCGTGCGTGCGTGCGTGCGTGCGACAAGCATGAAATCGCGCACCTCGAAACAGCCGTACGGCTGGCGGACCAAAGCCGCGAGGGCCTGCGTGAGGTTGCCGAGCGGGTTGAGATAGAAGACGACGTTGGTCCTGAGCGTGGACACGTCGATGTCCTTGGGCAGCAGAATGTTGTGCTTGACTGAGCCGTTCTTCGGGATCAGACCCGCAGCGGAGAACTCGAACGGGAACCCGTTCGGCACGACGCTGTGATCACAACCGGTGATTAGTTGTGTTCAGAGCAACGGGCAGCACAGATTACAAATGGTCAGGGTAGTCGTGCGCACTCGGTCATTCGCGTGACTGTGTCCTCAAACGGGCCGGCGTCTGCCTTGAGGCTAATCTGCGCTCGCTGGGCCTTCTCCACGCCGTCTGAAGGAGAAGTCCCACCACGCGTTAGGACAAGGGAAGGTGGTGCGCCTTCGGCAATCGCTGAATGTGTGACGAGGAGGAGCCGATCGGCGTACGGTCGACGACGGTGGTGATGTCCGTCCTGGCGCGGGACGATCGGGGCACCACCAGCGGACCCGCGGGCAGCCGAATGGCCGCAAACTCAGACTCTGGCTGGCCCTTCTCTGCCTGCGTGAAGGTCAAGGGCCCTGTGGTACGATGACGCCGGTGTGAGCTTGCACAGTCGACGCAGTGCCGGGTCGTGCCGAGCGCGTACCGGTGCTCTTCTTGGAGAGGGCCACCTTGAGATCATTGGCGGTGGTGTTGATGACGGTGAACGGGATCGACACCTCGTCGCCACTGGTCACCTCGATCGGCAGCTTGTACTCCACGTAGAACGCATTGACGCTGCACACAGGCCTATGTGTGAGGTGGAGGCGCACGCGTACACACGACACACGAGACAGTACCTAGTGAGCATAATGGAGGTGGCGAAGAGACGGCTGCCGTGGACGGAGACGCCCTCGACCCACACCTTGAACGACGTAATGCTGTCGTTCAGATCAAACTCCATGTCGGACGAGCCGACAAACTCGGTCGTCGTGGCTGCCGCCTGCATTCATGTGCGCACCAGCACCACAGCCGCACATGTGAGCCCAACGCCCACACGGAGCCCCGTGTTTGCACACAAGACGAGCGAGACAAGGCCAAGGACTTGCGCACCCAGTAGAGGGTCTCAGTGAAGTCAGTGCGGTCGCCGCCGGGTACGTAAGGCGCGGCCCTCTTGTGCGCATACACACGCACGACCTGAGGCAACGGTTTCGGTACCATGATCATCTTCTTCTTCGCCATCTGTCTCCGCCTCGGCGCTTTCTCCTCCTCCTCCTCCTCTCTTTTCATCTTCTTCTTCATCATCACCTTCTTCTTTTCTACTACCTGCTTCTCCTTCTTCTCCTTCTCCTTCTCCTTCACCTTCACCTTCACCTCCTTTACCCTCTCCACCTTCTCCTTCTTCCCCTTTTTCTTGTCCTCCTTTTCCATCATCAGATTCTTCCTCATAGGGGCCCTCTTCCTCATGTTCTTCATGTCGCCCCTCCTCATCATCATTGCACCGCCCGCTTCTTCTTCGTCGTCTTCGTCTTCATCCGATCCCGACGACACTGCGTCAGAGTCATCGTCGTCGCTGAGTGCGCCCGAAGGATGCTGAAGGCGCACGACGATCAACAGAGTCAGAACGACCACAGCATGGAAGCGATGATGATGGTGAGAGATCTCACCTGGACAAACGCAAGAAGGCGCTCAGCGGCCAGCTTGTCCTTGGCCTTGCCTAGCTCAACCGGTGGCGTCTGGACCTGGTCATGGCAGCCACACGTGTGCTCAGCACAGTCGGTGCGCAGACGTGCGGAAGAGTGAGAGAGGCGAAGCCACACTTACCTCGGCGGCACCTTCGGCGACCTGCACGAACGCTTCGGGATAGGCGAACGCAAAGCGCCTCCAGCCCTGCGTGCCCAGCAGGAGATCGGCCGCCAGCTGTGTTCCACACCGCGAGTTTAGTTGGCCATTGTGCTTCTCTCTCTCTCTCTCACTCATTCTATCAACATCATACGCACCTCTGAGAGAGGGTGAGTGGGGTCGAGGTAGACGTGAGCGTCCTCCAGATGGGCCACGTCGCTCTCGAAGATGGCCATCGCGGGCAGTCGCGGGACTTGCTCCCTCCGCTGCACCATCTCAAGCACAGCATCGTCGGTCACTGCCACGCCCACATGCGCGCGGACTGCGTGACACGTATGGCGCCAGCAATGTCCGAGTGTTAGTCGCGCAAGCGCAAGCGCCTTGTGGGGAAGAGCACAAGGACGGCTTACCGGGTACGCCGTTCTCGTCGGAGGTGAACACGCGGAGCTTGACCTTGTCACCCGGTGAATAGCGATCCTTGTTGGCAACCACCTTGACGCCCAACGTTCCCTTGGGCCGGCGAAGCACCAACCGCTCCGCCAGCGGAACGCCGTCTTCCCGGTACACCTGTTGATCCAGCGATTGTCAGAGTGCGTTACGTTGCGTTGCGTTGCGTTGCGTTGCGTTGCGTTGCGTTGCGTTGCGTTGCGTTGCGTTGCGTTGCGTTGCGTTGCGTTGCGTTGCGTTGCGTGTGGCGGGTTTGCGCACCGTGATGCGCAGCACGCCCTCGCAGGTGGCGGTGGTGGGCAGGGTCAGAAGCAAGGATTCGACACCGCCGCCTTCGCCAAAGGCCACCACAGTCGATGTCACCTCGCGATCCTTCTTGTACACCGACACGCGATAGCCGCCTGCCGTCGTCGCGCCCACCTTGAGCGCCAGGGGCGAGTCGTGCGAGTACACATCGCTGTCAGAGGACACGAACGCTCCGTCGGCCTTGACTGCCGGCAGCTCCTTGAGCTTGGTGATGCCGCTGGGGGCGATAACACGCACAGAGTACTGATGACCTGTTTGATGTAACGCTCACACCTGTCAGCCCCGCGCGATGAGAGCGCGATGGAGAGGACACTGAAACGCACCGGCCTTTGGAATGAAGCCCTCGCCAAAGGTGCCGCGTCCCCTGCCCTCGTGCGCCGTCGTGATGAAGCCCACCTTGAGCCCCGACTCGTCCACGATCTCGCCGCTAAAGTCCGCAGGGCCGCCCGCAGGAGTGAAGGCTGGCAATGCGGAGTGCGCGCGTTAGCTGTGCCTCTCTGCCGCGTGACTCTGCCGCGTGAGTCGAGCGAGCGAGCATGCGAGAGGAGGCGCACCTTCGACGTAGATCCTTTGGTTGGGCAGGGCAACGAGATCGCCGCTCTCGGGGTAGAAGGTCATGTCGATGTCCCTCAGGAGCACCGGCACGGTTTGGCCCGTAGACTCTACGACTCCACCGTCGTTGATCGTGCAGGTCAAGGTGCCCTGGCCTCGTTCGATGTTGCGCGGCAGCGTGAACCTGAGGGAGAGAACGCATGTGCGTGTGGTTGGCGGTTGCATTTGAGGGCGAGGTGAGGGAAGAGGGAAGACGCACTTCACGGTGTACTTGCCATCATCGTCGATCTGACCTGTACCCTGGAAAACCGTGCTTCCGTCGAGCGTGACCTCTGCTGTGACAGTCGCCTTGGCCGGCACGCCGCCCTCAGCACTGCACCAAAGGAGAGGAAGGTGGTGAGGTTTCTCGCTAGCTTCAGTCTAACCACAGACGTCGCTGACAATATGAGCTTACGGCGTACCGAGAGACTTCAAGCAGGGCCTCGGCGTCGTCGCCCGGACCGTAGCCCTTCTTCACAAACTCGAGCTGCATCTTGAGGCGAGCTAGTGGCACGAACAAACGAACAACGGCATCAGTTCTCTCGCTCGCATGCGTGTTGAAAGAGCCTCAGCTCGTGTGTAGTCTGATATAGCGCACAACATGCTCACACACCACGCACACGCACACGCACACACGCACACACGCACACACGCACACATGCACACACATGCACGCACGTGTGCTAAACTGTCGGATGTTGAAGATTCGCTCGGCCGGGGGCAAGCTGTCATGATGGTGAAGAGGAAGAGTAGCGGTAAGGCACAATGACATACCAAGTCGCACTTGAATGCAACGTACCTTGAACTAGGGTAGCTTATCCTCACGCGGTAGTTGCCTCCGGCTGTGCCGTCGGGAATTGTCCACGATCCCGCAACGGCGCTGCTGACCGGGCCGCCAATGTTCAGCGAGTAGACCTGCAGTGTCGAGCGTCAGCCCGCGTCAGTGTTCGGAACTAAACCTTTGGGGGCACGAGCCAAGTACGAGCCAAACGCGCTCTGTCCCCTCCACGCACCTCGGCGTCGGCGGGAGAGAAGATCTGCATCTTGGCTTTGAGAGATCTGGCTGTGTGCGCGTCGATCGGCGACTGGTCTCGCGCGTTGAGCAGCCACCCGCGGAAGTAGAGCGTGTCCTTGGGCCGGTAGATGGGCTAGCCGTGGACAAGACGCAAAGGAGTTAACTCGACGATGGCTTGGTCCAGGAGTACACCAAGGACGACATTCAGAGAACAACAGGGAACACGCACCTTGTCCGTGGTGATGTGCGTGACGTAACGCTCGGCCTCGAGCTTCTCCTGCGCCGCCTCCTCGCCGGCGAGGGCGGTGAAGGGCGACAGTTTGCCAAACTGGAAAGGCTGCTGGCCAAAGTTGACCTCCACCGTCGCGACGCCATCGAGTCCGACTGGCAATTCAATGGAGCGTTAGTTCGTGCGCGTGTGAGTGCGCGTGTGCGTGCGCGTGCGTGATGATGTTATGCGTGAGCGTGTGCGCGTGTGCGTGCGTGGTGATCGAGCGTACTAGTGGGATAGTAGTTTCCGGGAGGGAGCTGCTGCACAGCGACACCGAGTTCGGTTCCGTTCTTCACGAACGACAGCGTTCCTCCTCTGATCGAGCAACCGATGGTGTCTCCAACCTGGACGCACACACGTGCACACACGATCGAGTCCTCTCAGTTAGCAGCAGCAGCATCAGCTACCAATGTAATGTGTGGCTGGGGTTTGTACGGTGAACGGCGTGTATTTGACCTCCTTGAAGTCTTTAGCGTGCATCAGACCGTCATCAGAGTGATACCCTTGCGAGCTGCAGTCACGCGCAATGCGCACACACGACACACGACACACAACGCCACGGGTCAAGTGCGTGAGCATACGGGGATGCATCTCTGTGGCGTGTGCGGTGTGAGGTGTGTTGGCGCACCCGTTCTTCCAACCGGGGAACTGGCCCTCGGTGGGGAAGTCGGCCTCTGCCAGACCGACGGCCACCACCCTGTCCTTGTCCAGCTGCACGATGGTCACCTCAAAGTAGTAGTCCGGGCTCCCCGCGGCGGTCAGCGCGTAGTGCCGCGACGATTGGATGGCGTTTGAGAGTTAAGGTACGCACCACACTGCACGCAGCGACCACACGCACACGCACACACACACGCACACAGCGCTGACATTGAGTGACGCAAGGAGGATGAGAGAGAGAGAGAGAGTTGAAAGGATATGACTTCCTTGCCGGGGTTGCGACCGGTGTGGGTGAGCACGGTGCCGTCGTCGTTGACCACGAGGACGGACGCCGGCCCCGGCCGGCGCAGCCGCGACGGGAAGCTGGGCGTGCCCGTGTTGGCCCTATCGTACACGTGGCGGTACACATTGAAGCCGCCCTCTCGCACCTCCTCCAGCTCCTGTTCACCACTGGTCAGTATTTATTTATTTATTTATTTATTTCCGAGATATTAAAATAATATTCAATAAATACTTGCATTTATTAGGAAAAAATTTCATAAAATAAAATATTTGTTCAAGGGAGGAGGACGACAACCTCAGGCTTTAGCTTCTTGTTGAACATTCTTGTTCTCGTCTTCTTGTTGTTTTGCCGAGCTGAGTGTTGGGCAGCAAGCAGAGTTGTTGCCTGTGTGTTGGGGCTGCGGTTCGTTTGACTGAAGAAGAAGAGAGTGAGCCCTGGCCACTTATGTCTAGTCTGCCGGTCACACTCGTCACGCCACTCTCACAGAAACACTCCCCTTCAGTTCAGGGGGGGGGCTCTAATTATCTGTCGACACACCGAACACATTGCCGTGAAGCCCACCACGGATCCGTGGAGGAAGGCCTTGCCTGGGTGGTGGCCACCCTGCGTGAGTGTGGAGGAGCATGTTATGTACCGGCAGGCAAGTGAGTGTGTGCACCTGCACGAGGGTAAATCAATGATGCTGGAATGTATGAATGTATGGGGTGATATCTCAGAGTTTGTGTGAGCAACAGTTAGAACTGGGCGGCGAGGTTGGCCAGGTGGCCGCGTATCTCCTCGGATGTGCCCTTGACGGGCTCGCCGTGGGCCATCACGAGCAGACCGACGTCGTCTCGCCGTGCGAGTGTCTCCCAGAATCGCTTCATCTGCGGCTTGTCTCGCACAAAGAAGTATCTGCCAGCACGACACACGCACACGTACCACCGCACCACCGCACCACCGCACCACCGCACACGTACCACCGCACACCACACGACGTTAGTGCCAGTGCAGCGGAGCATGGACGGGTCGTGAGTGCATGTACCGAGGCATCCAGGGGACGCGGGGGCTCTTGCCGCCGGTGACAATGCCCAGCATGCGCACGTTCAACGGACCCTCGGTGACGTTGGTGATGAGATCGCAGAACACGAGCGCCTTCTTCTTCTGGCCGTCGTCTCCACCGACCACTGCTTCCTCCTCGTCACCAGCGCTGCTCTTCTGCGCTTGCAAGGGCAGCTCATACACCAGCTCTGCGCCGTGTACAGTGTACAGTAAGGTGAGCAAGCGGCACACGACAGCAGATGGTCTACGCGCGTACCAGGGATGTAGAGGCCAGCGCCAGGCGTGTAGCATCGGAGCCCCTGGGACGAGTAGTTGTGGCCAAACACGTCCTCGACGACCGCGTCCACCGGCACCACCTTCGACACCTGCTTGCGGATGCTCCTGGGGCTGCACTCGTCGCACCAGCACGCCAAGGAGGAGGTAAGTGCGTGAGAGAGAAGGGCGTTGAACGACGCGTCGACGGACCAGATCACTTGGGCGTCAGGGTATCGCTCCTTGTAGACCGCGGCGTCAAGGCGGTGGAATGGCGTCGGCACAAGGATGTACTTGACACGCCCCAGCCTATCGAGCTCTTGCATTCCCTGGACGTCCGGTCCGCCACCGCGCCACACGTTAGGGCCGCGTCGGTTGCGATCACACGACATGAGCACGGACTCGTGCGTACCTCGTCGCTGAGCGCGATGACGCTGTGGAGGAGAAGCTCCTCGCGGCTCTCCTCCTTGGGTTCGGTCATCGCATCGCGATCGACGACGGCGCTGCTGTTGTTGTCGTCGTTGCTTCCGTGTGAATCTGTGCTCGTGTCAGAGCGAGGGAGGCGATACACGACCATGTTCCGGTGCACCGCATCAGACCTGGGTTCCACCTGGCCAGTCACCTGTGCTCTCAGCGAGCGTGAGTGAGATCGTGATTGTACTCCACGCAACACGCAGTCGTCTGACGGCCAGCTCGCACACGCAAACGACACACGACACTCGCAGGTGTGTACCTGCCACAGGTTGCCGGCAAGCGGCACCAGGGGTCCGTGGGGCACGACGTGCTTTTCCCACACTTGAGGCTGCACCAACCAGCGAAGCATACGGGAGTGAGCGAGCGATGATTTAATTCTGAAATGTCAATTAAATCAAATCAATTCGGTGGGGGGGCGCACGGGCTGGAAGTAGAGGATGCGGTAGGTGGTCCATCCGAGTCCGCCCACGCCCACGAGCGCCGAGAGCGCCAGACCCCGCCCCGCCGCCGTCCTTGGCACAAACATGGACATCCCAAAAATAAAAACAAAAAAAATTTCATTTCATTTCATTTGTTTGTCCTGTTAAGTTTCAAAAAATGAAATGAAATTTTTCGAATTTGCAAAATGGAACGAACTATTTCGTTTTCCCGCACGAGCGATCACAGCGCAATTTGCGTGCCTTGCTTGGCACCTGGTAAACAATCATCGGGCGAGCACACAGGCCCGGAGTAGAGGAGGATCTAGGGGAGGGAAGGGAAGGGAAAACACAAATGGAAGGAGAAGGGGGAGGAGGAAGGGCAAGCGCTATCACGCTCGAACAGGCCCTGTTGAGCGAAGAAGAACGAAAACGACGAAAGAAGATGAAAAACGAAAACGAAGACGGCGGAAAAGATGAAGATGATGATCCTGGTGGAGAGGAGGGCAGGAGCAGCCGGGGGTCGAGCGGGAGGAGCCTGCGGAGGAACAACAAGATGACAGACACGTCCAGCCTCAGCAGAAAAAAGAAGAAAAAGAGCAAAGGCAGCAAAAAGGAGGTGGCGGCCGCTGAGGACGAAGACGGCGAGGGCAGCAGCACCAGCAAGAAGAAGAGCAAGAAAAGCAAGAAAAAGAGTCTGTCCAAGGACGAGGACACAACCGCCGGCGATGGTGGCGGGGCGGACCGACAAGGGGAAGAGGGAGACGACCTGCGAGGCAGCGGGAAGAAGACCACGACCAAGACAAAGAGGAAGAACCTCAAGGCGCTGGCGCTGGTCTCCACGCTGCCCAACATGCGCACTCGCGAGGATCGCTCCTCGCCTTCGTCCGACCCGGCGTCGCCCACTTCAGACGCTGGCGCCGGCAGTCTCTCTGCCTCGTCGGGCAAGATAAGTTTGATGACCAAGGCCAAGTCGAGCGACGCACGCGTGGGCGGCTCGCTCAAGTGGAGCGACCTGCCCGACTCGCCGGTCAAGCCGAGGATGACCAACGGCAGCGGTAGCGCTAGGACCAGCAAGAAGAAGAAGAAGACGGCGAGCATCAGGCGCAGGCGGTCTAACGCCGATGACGACGAGGCGGTGGCAGCGGCAGCGGCGGAGGCAGCGGCGGCGGCGGACGAGGACGTCGAGGAGTGGGAGCGGACGGGCAGCTCGGACATGATCCCGTGCACGATCGGGCATTTCAAGCAACTCAGTCTCTCCGCGAGCGACGAGCGGCTCGGCGTGTACGAGGAAGGCGGCGGCGATCTCGTAGGCGACAAGCCAGTCGCCGTCGTGGATGACTATGATGACTTCGTTGTGATCGATGGCGATGGCGATGCTGATGGAGCGGACGACGGAGATCGGTCAAAGGAGAGCGAAGGAGTCGACGAGGTCGAGCGCAGCAAGACCGAGCGTGATCTGTCGCCCGAGACGGCGCTCGAACTGTCCAAACTGACGCTGGGTGGCGGAGGTGGAGGTGTCGGCGCCGGCGGTTCCGCGCCCGTCACGTCGCGCACGACTTCGGCCGGTGCCAAATGCGCTCAGCTCCATACCCTGCGCTCCATGGAGCCGACAGTCGTGTGGCGCTCGCTTCAACAGTGCGCCCAGCTGAAGCCAGCCATGCCATCGCTTTCCTATCAGCAGTGTTTGACGCGGAAGCTGATGAGCGTGATATGACTGTGTGTTGTGTTGATCGAGACAGACTTAAGACGACGGCTCAGTCTCCGGACGCAGACGGACGTGCCGAGCGTAAGAAGAGAACTGAAATGCTGTGGCGAGAGCTGATCGACACCGAGACCAACTACGTCAACAACCTTAACACCATCATCCAGGTAGGATGCGCGCTTGGTTAGCGTTCTCGTCTATTTTGTCACGTGCGTGGGTGCGTGTGGGTGTGTGCGTGCGCCACTGACAGTACGCCGTTTCTGGCGTGCACCAGGAATTCGTAATCCCGCTGACCACGCTGGCCAATGAGGGCAAAGGCGCGCTCTCTCCCGGTCAGGTGGACCTCATCTTCAGCAGAGTGACTCCGCTCCACGCCATCCATGAGGCCCTGCTCGCCGAGTTCAAGCGAGGTGAGGGCTTGCTTGTCTTCCTCACCCTCCTCGTTCTGATATCGCTGACCGCTGATCTCTCTCTGTGCTGCTGAACACAAGCCGAGGCTGGCGGCTGCACGTTCTCCGATGCCTTCCTCACGTTCATGCCCTTCTTGAAGGTCTACTCGACCTACGTGAACAAGCATCCGTCGGCGATCGAGCTCCTCATCAAGCTGCAGCGATCGAGCTCGCGCTTCAGGAAGTTCCTCGACGAATGCCTGAACAAGACGGGAATGGACGTCGAATCGTTTCTCATTCTCCCGATCCAGCGGCTACCGCGCTACGAGCTCATCCTCAATGTACGCCTCTGCTGCATCCCGTATGCGTGTGCGTCCGTGCGTCCGTGCGCGACTGTCAGCAAAGCTCATTCTCGCGCGTACACAGGATCTGGTCCGACAAACGATGATGTGCTCGGCTCCGGCCGAATACGAGAAGTTGAAGCGACTGTTAGCCTCCATCAAGTACGTACTCCCTCGCCTTGCTCGTGATTGAGCGAGCAATGTGACACCAGAGTTTGACGAATCCACCGCCTGCCTGCGTCAAACAGAGAGATCAACACGGCGGTGGTGGAGAGCAGGAAGAGAGAGGAGAGCGCCGAGAGAATGTATCAAATCTATGCCACTCTCGTGTTCCCATCCAAGCAGAAGGAGCTTGTACGTGTTCACACACATACATCCACGCTCGCTCGGACACAGCTCACGACTGACCGACTTGATTTCTCCTTCTCTCTCGTGCGCGCCGATCTGCAGGATGTGTTCGACGAGACCATCCGCGTGTTTGTCAAGGAGGGCATGCTTGATGTGTGTCTGCCGCCCGACAGCACATTCGTTCCGCGATGTTTCATCCTCTTCACCGACATTCTGGTACGTTGGTCACCTGCGTGCGCACAGAGACGCTCTAGCAGCGTTTTGAGATGGCGCACATGCTAACCAACGAGCAAACCCAGATCTGTACAGTGAAGAAGGGATCGACGATGAAGTTTGAGTACTTCTTCAAGCTCGCCAACATCAATCCGCAAAGCACCGGACATAACCTCACGTCGCTCTTTGGTACACTCACTCGACTCGCATTCGCTCAACGGCCTCGTGCGGTGAAGTATCTGCAGGCGTCGCTCATACTGGCTCTTGTTGGATGCATGTGTGTTGTTGTTGTGTTAGGGGACGACAACGTGTTTGCGCTGGCCGATCGCAAGAAGTCGAACGGCGGGTCGCGAGGGTCACGAGGATCCAGGGCAGGCAAGACAACCAGCACGGCCGAGTCCAACGACAACGTGCTCTACCTCCGAGCCTCATCGGCCGAGGAGAAGGACGCGTGGGTCACCGAACTCGAGCAGCTCTGCACACGAGCGCAAGGTCCGTTGTTGCGCGTCGTCGGCTGACAGCTCTTGGCTTGAGTGCACTCACACCTCTCTCTGTTTGTCCCCTTGCAGTGGCGGAGACGAAGAAGGCGCGAAGATCGATCACCCTGCCCAACCTAAAGGACATGCTGGACGCCGAACTCGCGATGGAGAAGGAGAAGGAGGAGGAAGCGGCCAAGCCACAGAGCACTACCGAGAAGCGCAAGTCGCGACGGCTCTCCCTTCGCTACAACAGCAGTCTCCTCAAGTCAAAGAAGCCAAACACCTAAATCTCTTAGGGCTACCACAAAGCACCCTTTGACACACCCCTTGGTCCTTTCTCCTCCTCTCCAGCGTCGCAGTGTTGTGCAGATCCGTTGGCGCCAGGTAGTTTTTGGCGCGAAAAAAATGGCGCCAACGATTTTCGCGCCAAAAACTGACGGTGTGGATCTCGTCCGGCGGGAACGTCACTGCACTCGCGCGCGAAGGACCCGATCGAGGTACGGTAGAGGAGGCAGGCCGAGAGAGTGGAGGCTCGCCTGTGCGATTTGCGTAATCACACACAGAGACATAAAAAATGATGGAGGTGGAAGAGCAATCCTCTGCCTTTGTCGCGTCCGAGACGACGACGACGACGGCGGTTAGCCTCAACGGCTCTCTTGAGCCCCATTCCAGCCTCCCCGCCCAGGTTCGTCCTCATCTCCCAACTCGCCCCCCCCCCAGCTCGCTCCCCTCCAACGGCTTCTGCTACAAAAAAATCTTTACGCAATTACTAATTTGTGGGGGGGGGCTTGGGCGATCGACTACGTACCACTGCTGCTACTACAGATGGAGGAGCTGCACAAGCACGTCGACCTGCTCCAGCAGGAGCTCGAGATGGAGCGCGAACTGGCCTTCAAATATTACAGTCTGTGCTCCACGCTCACCTACGCCGTCGATGAGAAAAAGATCGAGCTCGAGCTCGAGCAGAAGGCCCGACTCGAGGCGCACGACGATCTCGTCGAGCAGAAGGCACGACTCGAGGCCGATCTGGCCAGGGAGCGCGCCGCGAACGAGTCGACGATCGGCGAGCTGGCGGCGCAGCTCGCACAGCTCGAGGCCCAACACAGAGCGAGCCACGAGTCCATGGAGACCGCCGAGGTCGCCAGGTGGAGGGACGAGTGCGCGAGCGTGAAGAGGGCGCTGGAGCTGGCCAGGGAGGAGGCGCAGGACCTCGAGCTCGAGAGAGACCTCGCGCGCGAGGAGAGCGAGCGATTGCGCAACGCGAACGAGATCAGCGGATTCGAGGTGGCCGAGAAGACCGTCCTCATCGAGTTTGCAGAGAAGGAGCGGGCGGAGCTAGCAGCGCAGGTCGCGACGCTCAAGGCCGCCATCGACGAGACGACCGAGCAGCACCAGCGACGGGAGCAGGAGCTCTCTGCACAGCTGGCCGCTGTGGAGCAGCGCCTCGAAGAGGTCCGCAAGGAACTAGCGGCCGAGCGAGATGCGCGAGGCGAGGAACAGCGTATTCACGCTGCTCTCAGGTACCAGCCAGCCTCACTGTGTCATGCGTGCGTTGTTCCTGTTTGATGGTGGGCTGACCCAACACGGTGGATTCCAGGTCCGAGTTTGACGTGCTGCAGGCGTCGATCGCCGAACAGAGGATCACAGACAACGGCCGGATGGCGCAGATGTCCGAGGAGAAGGCGCAGCTGAACGCCCTGCTCGAGGAGATGCAGCAAGCGCTGATCGACCAGGAGACCCAGCTGACCACCCGCCAGCAGGAGATCGAGAACCGCGACAAGCAGGTGACGCAGCTCACCGAGCAGATTAGCGCGATCACAACCAGCGAGGACGACCGGCTCAAGGCATGCGAGCGTGCTCAGCAGGCCATCGAAGAAGCCGAGCGGGCGAGGAAGGCGACTGAGGATCAGCTGCTGAGCGAGCGAAACCGATGGACCGAGGAGCGCGCCAAGTTTTTGGAAGACGTGGACGTGCTTGTCGCCCAGAACGAACAGGCGGTGAAGCTTGTGCTCGACGAGCTGGCCAGCATCAAGGAGAAGGAGAAGCGGAGACTGGAAGCTGAGGCGGAGGAGATGGACGAAGAGATGAAGGAGATGGAGGCCATCATCCAGGACGGACAGCAAGCGCTGGCCGCGGTACAGCAGGAGCTAGCCACGCGTAGCAGCGAATGCGACGAGCTGAAGGGCAAGCTCGCCGAGCTGACACTGGAGAAGGAGGCTGCACGATGGCCTCTTCTGCACGAGCTCGAGTCGGCCAAGGCTGAGCTCGTGCGAATCGAAGGCGAACGGTGCCAGAGCGTCGAAGTACTCGAGACGCTTCGGAGCGAACTGGCCGAGCACAAGACTGCCCACGAGCGAATGGAGAGCGCGTGGCAACTAGAGAAGGCCGATCTGATCAAGTACCAGGCGCTGAGCGAGGAGAAGGAGAGGGAGTGGCACGTTCTCAACAAGCAGTTGCAAGCCGAGCGAGAGCTGACGGAGGACAAGGACAAGGCCATCGCGAAGCTCCAGCAGCAGGTGATGGCGGCCGAGAACCAGCTGATGGTCGATTCCAGGGAGAAGGATCAGCTCGCCGAAACGATCAAGGAGATCACTGAGCGCCTCCAGGCAGCCGAGCAGAAGATGGCCAACGACGAGGCGATCAATATCCAGAAGGCGGAGGAAGTTGCGGCCGTCCGTCAGAAGCTCGATCAAGCCGACGAAGTTTTGCGCCTCGCCCGCGAGGAGAACGAAGCGCTGAAGGCGAGCGTCGAGGAGGCCGAGCAGTTGCGGAAGGAGCTTCACGCCGGCCACGAGGAGCTGGAGCAAACCAAGCAGCAGTACCACGTTCTCGAGAGCAAGCTGGCCGAGGAGAAGGCGGCATGGACGGCGGCCATGGAGAGCGAGCGGGCGGAACGCGAGAGCATGCGCACCGTCAACGACGAAGACGAGCGACGCTTCCATGTGCTCAACAAGCAATTCGAGGCCGAGCGCGAGACGTGGAAGGCCGTCGAGGAAGAGGTCAAGAGGCTGCGCCAGGAGGTGCTCGATCAAGGCAACAGACTCATGATCGCCGATAAACGTGCGCACGAGCTCGCTGAAGCGCTTCACGAGCGCGAGAGGGCCTTGTCCGAGATGCGTTCGACCATCGAGAGCGACGAAGGTCAGAGCACGCTGAAGTTGGAGGACTTCAAGAGGAAGCTGGACGCCATCGAAGGCGAGCTCAACACCAGCCGCTTCGAGGCCGACGGTCTCCGAAGAGAGTTGGCCGAGGAGAGGGACGCGTGGAAGATCGAGCGGGGTAACCTCAGGCACGAGCTCGACCGTCTGCAGCAAGAGGCGGAAGAGCGATCATCGGTGACCAAGCGCAGCGCTCAAGCCGTCCTCGAGAAGGAGAACGAGCTCATGGTGGCCGCCCGACAGAACGAGCAGCTGGTTATGAAGCTCAAGGAAGCCGAGGACGACATGAAGCGCATGCGACGAGCTCTTGAGCAGCAGGATTCCGGCGATAGAGACACCTCGGGCGAGTTGCAGCGAGAGCTGGAAGAGGCCAAGGCCAAGCTGGCGCTGCTTGAGACCGAGCTCCACGCCAAGTCCAGCGAATGCGGACGGCTGGTCGACGAGCTGAGCGTGGAGCGCAGCAAGCAAGAGGCCAACAACGATCGGATGGCGGCCGAGCTCGAGCTGCTGCGCGGCATGGCCGAGGAGCTTCACGCCAGCGACAACGGGGGCGAGACTCAAGCGCTCCTGGAGAAGGAGAACCAACTTCTCGAGGCCTCCAAGGAAACGGCCGCTCTGCGTGCTCAGACGCAAGGGCTCGAGGAGAGCGTTAAGAGGCTCACGCAAGCGCTTCAAGAGGCGAACGACAACCACGCCAAGATGGTGGAGGAGACCAACGCCCGAACAGCGCAGTACGCGGACGAATTGCAGGCCAAGACTGTCCTCTGCGAGAAGGTGTCGGACGAGCTCCGCGTCGAGCGCGAGCGAAACGAGGCCGAGCGCCAACAGATGGCCAGCGAGTTCGAGCTTCTCCGCGAACTGGCTGAAGAAACCGCAGGAGCTAGGTCCGACGACGCGCTCCAGAGCGCGTTCGAAACCAAGCAGCAGGAGGCGGAACAGCTGCGCCAGGCCCTCACCACGACCGAGGCTGAAGTGCAGCGCCTCGGACAGGAGCTGGCTGAGCTGCGCGAGACGGCGAAGCAGCTTCAAGAGTTGGAGAAGGCAATCGAGGAGATGACCACGCTCATGGGCAAGAGCGAGGAGGAGCACGCCCGACAGATCGAGCAGCTGACTACGCAGCTCCAACAGCGCGGAGAGGAGGAGACCAATCTGCGCACACAGCTCGAGCTCACCCGCGAGGAACAGCACGCCCTCAAGCGCGAATGCACTCGCCTCCAGGAGGCTCACGACGTCAAGGTGCAAGAGCTCGAGGGCATCCAGACCGAGTTCCTGCGCGAGATGAAGAAGATGGAGTCGGACATAGACACCCAGGCCAAGCGCGAGATCGAAGAGGAAGCCAAGAAGGCGCTCGAGGCCAAGGACGAGGAGCTGGCGACTGTGCGACACGACTTTGCTCAGCTGCAGATCGAGATGGCCCGGGAGCGCAGCGACACCATGCGCGACATGATCGAGCTACGCGAGTCGTTGGGCGAGGAGGCCAAGCGCTCGTCTTCGCTGCGGGAGGAAGTTGCTCTTGTCGAGGCCAAGCTCGAGGAGGTCACGCGGGAGAAGGAGTCGCTTCAGCGCGAAGTCGAGGCGATCGCCAAGCAGATGGAGGACATCCAGTCCCTCTTCAACACCCAAGCCGAGGAGCAGGCCCAGACCGAGCAGAACCTGCGACAGCAATTGACCGAGCTCGAGGCCGTGCTGGCGACCAGCCGGGCCAAGGCCGAGACAGCTGCCAAGCAGCATCAGGAACGCCTCGACGCTGCGCTGGCGCAGGCCAAGCGGGACGGCGAGGCCCGCATGCGACAGCTCGAGCACGAACTCGACGACGTGGCCAGCGTACGGAAGGGACTCGAGGCTCAGCTGGCCGAAAAGATCGCCACGATCGCTTCGCTCCAGGCCGAAGTCGATGTACGCACAGCCTCACCCTTTGCATTGCTTCACCTTTGACTTACCTTGACACAACGCACCACACACACACACACACACACACACACACACACACAGAGCAACGCGCAGATGCAGGAGGAGATGAAGACGATCGAAGCCATGTTCGACGACCTGGAGAGGGACACGCAGGCCAAGACGGATCAGCTCCAGGCGCTCGAGGCCGAGAACGAAGAGCTGAGCAGGCGACTGGCTGCCGCGCAGACCGCCTCGTCCAACAGCCGCACTGCCGGCGGCGCCAGCGCCAGCGACGAAGAGTTCGAAGAGCTTCAGCGGACGCTGGAGGAGAAGCAGAAGGAGGCCGACGAGTACGCCCTCCGCTACGCTGAGATGATCCAGAGCACGCAGAGCTACGAGAAGAAGGTGAAGAACCTCGAGTCGCGACTCAAGCGAGCGCAGCGGCAGCTCGAAGCCGAGAAGGAGAAGGCCGCCAAGTCCTCCGCCTCTGCTGCGTCTGCTGTCGAATGCGAGGAGCCGAAGAGGTCCATCACCGCGCCTTCATCTTCATCCTCGTCGTCGGCGTCGGCGTCTTCGTCGTCATCATCATCGCTCTTGACGGCCAAGCGACCACGAGACGTCGCAGAGCAGGCGTCGTCATCGACAGCGACCAAGGAGGAGCCGATGGCCGCCACGTCCAGCCTCCAGCAGGCCAAGCGACTGCGATTCACCGCCGACGACGAGGCGCCGCGGCCGCGGCCCGGCCTGAACGTGCAGCAGCAGCAGCAGCACTCGAAGGAGAGCGGCGTGAAGCGGAAGGAGCTGTTCGGTGGTGATGACGACTATGCCGAGGACAAGGAGAACATGCCCAACTCTGCCGCCTCCGCCGGTCTGCGATCAAAGAACGTCGTCGCGTCCTCATCGTCGGCCAAGTCAATGGCCAGCAAGAAGTCGCGCAAGTCCATCTCGCAGACTGCGGCCGGCGGCCGGCCCGACGCCGAAGGCGACTGCGGCGTCCAGTAGTCGTGCACGTCTCTCTTCCCTCATTCCTTTCCAAAACCTATCCCTGTTGTATGTAGTCGACTCCAACTCCTTCACCATTTCATCATAATATAGAAATATTAAAACACAACACAACACAACACAACACAACACAACACAACACAACACAACACAACACAACACAACACAACACAACACAACACAACACAACACAACACAACACAACACAACACAACACAACACAACACAACACAACACAACACAACACAACACAACACAACACAACACAACACAACACAACACAACACAACACAACACAACACAACACAACACAACACAACACTCACATGTTGCTTAGATGATCCGTCGTACAGCTTGCAGTCCACCATTTCATCAAGAAAAAAAAATGATAGCGGACATGTTAATTTAACGTGCGTGGGTTTTACCATTTTTGCACTTGGACTGAGTCCTAATCCAGATGTCGGCCCTTAAATGGATGGGAGGGCCGAGAAAGGACAGAGGGGTCTCTTCAAAGAAGTTTTGGCCGTTAGGGGGCAGAAAAACGGCCAACAAAACACTCGTCCACCCGCGCAGTTTGGCGCCGGTCTACGAGGAGACGACGGTTTCAACTCTCTGGGTGACGGAGAGACAGAGCGACCTACTATTGAACATAGATACGAAGAAGACGAGCTAGAGAGAAGACTTGAAATAGAAGGAGGGGGAAGAGTAAGGAGGACCAAAAGACAAACTTGAAGTTAACCTAGTGGGTGGTTGGGTGAAGAGTGGCTGGAGAACTAAACCATCAATCAAGTCTTGATCGTTCAGACATACCTGGTACCTCCCACATACACCATAGGAGCACACCCCTCTATGGACATCTGATGCTCTTGTGATTGTGGTGAAGAAGAAGAGCGATGTTTAACAATAAGGGATCCAAACCGATGGAGAACCACACGGCCATGCGCAAGCAGCGGACGGTTGAAGAGGAAGAACGCCTTCTCAAGGTATGAAGCTTTCCCCTCCTTGATTGAACCTCTCAGCTCTGGCTAACCATAGTCACCAACACACCCAACATGGTGTCAACTACATCAACAGCTATTCACACAGTGGGCCAACTTCCTGCTGGAGAGGCGTGGGCTGCAGATCGAGACGGTGGGCCTGGACATCTCTGACGGGCTCATCCTCATCCAGCTCGCCGAGATCCTCACAAACGTACCCGTGGCCAAGCACCACGAGTGCCCCACCCTACTGGTACCTCGCCCCCCTCAATTTCCACCTCCCCCCCCAAAAACTGATCCTCAAATTCTCGATCAGATCCAAAACATTGAGAACCTGACGATTGCGTTGGAGCATTTCTCGACGCATGGTAACGTGGACACAAGCTACATAAGCCCGTCATGTACGTACTCGCAGCAGAGCAGCGACGTCTGCTTGAGTAGAGACTTTCTTAAATTCATAAATCTAACCCCCCCCCGCTACTCGGATCCGATCTTCTTTGGAATCTGCAGCCCTGGCGCAGAACGATGTGAAGCAGATCCTCGGCATGTTCTGGGTGTTTGCCCTCAAGTTCAAGATGAATGACCTCAAGAAGCGCTGGGAGGAGCTTCGGCCAAAGTACGTCAGCCTCCCCCCCTCGCGCACACCGTCAGCGCTGATGGTGCACACGCTCGTGCTGGCCATCGAGCCGGTTGTTGCTGCAGCTGACTCGTCTCCTCATCATCGTCCTCGCTTGCTTGCACAGTGGCGCCAAGCGCAACCAGTTCCTGCAGCTGAAGAGGGAGATGAGGATGATCATCACAGAGGACGGCGACGCCGCGCGACCGCCCAAGAAGGCCTCTGACGACCAGGTCAAGAACCTGCTCAAGCAGCAGGCCCTGGCCAAGTACATCAGCGCCGTGGAGGCGCTCAAGCAGTGGTCCGAGACCATGGCCGACGAGCTCCAGGAGGGCAACCGTGCGCTCGATGCCGAGCCGATGCCCGCGTCCGCGCCCGGTCCGGCCGCGATCGTGATGGCCGACAACATGCGCCGTGCGCGCGAGAACTTCCGTGACGTGGAGAAGGCCATCAACGACGTCAAGCTCAAGAGGAAGTCGATCGCCGAGGACGCCTACATCGAAATGAAGAAGGCTGGCTGCAGCGACCCGCCGTCCTGCCCGTTCACCGGCGTCGAGGAGTGCACCAACAAGCTGGAGGGCGTCCTCTTTGAGCGGCGGCGCAAGCTGGACGAGCGCCTCCGCAAGGCCGAGGAGGAGGCCGAGCGCGAGCGCGAGATGGCTCGGCAGCGCGAGGCGGCCAACACGCGGCAGGCACAGATCGCCCAGCTGGAGGCTGAGCGCGAGAGGCAGGAGGAAGACAAGAAGCGGATGGAAGCCGAGCTGCGTGAGCGCGCGCGGCTGCTCAAGCAGGAGCTGCTCAAGCTCAAGGGAGACGGCATAACCAACGCCGAATCGAGCGTTGGTTCCGGCGTGGTGGGCGGAGGGACGATGACCGCTTCCGCTCTGGTGCGAAGCGAAAGCGGCGGTCTCAAACGAGGCGATAGCACCGCCTCGAAGCGGGGCGACCCAGCGGGTGACAAGACGCCCGACCCGCGGAGGGTCCTCAACGCCGAGTGCTCCACTGGCTCGAGTACGCCTCATCAATCAGCGCGCGATCATGACACACGCAACAACTGACGGATCCTGCTGTGCGTGTGCATGTGACAGTGGGGTCGTTCCTATTGCGTCGTCACACGCGGAGGGAGGAAGAAGGCGCGCCTTGCACGGCCTGTAAGAAGATGCTGGGACACACCCTGATGTTGCTCGTCGATGGCAAGGTTCGTGCGCCGACGCGAAAGAAACATGTGCGCACACCGCACAGTGCCTAACACGCACATTACATTCCGTCACGCAGGATCTGTTCCACTCGACGTGCTTCGTGTGCACAATGTGCGGCAAGGAGTTTGATGACTACTACTACGAGCACAGAGGCGAGGCGCCCCTCTGCTTCGAGCACTACGCCGAGGTCTCTGGCTTGTCTTGCCACGGTTCGCGCCCTCCGCCGTCCCTTTGGCCCACCTTCCCTTTGAGCTCTTGTTGTTGTCCTGTCCTGCTGACTGGCCCGGTGTTGACAGGATGCGGCGAGTTAATACGGACCAGCACCGTGACCTTGGCCATGGGCAAGAAGTGGCACTCCCACTGCTTCACCTGCACGAGTTGCCGCACCACCCTCAAAGACGTACGTGACGCTGTTGGCTAGCAGTCCTCCACTGGTGTATGGTCTCTAGTGCTGACGCCAACGGCGCTGAACACAGGGCCATTACGTGCACGAGGGCCAGCCATACTGCCAGCTCGACTTCTATCGCGCCAAGGGCCTGCTGTGCGTGCGGTGCGAGACGCCCGTGGGGGCCGGCGATAAGTCGTTCGAGGGCCGAGCGTGGCACAAGACGTGCTGGACGTGCACGACGTGCAACCGGCCCTTTGGCAAGGACGGCTTCTACGGCTTCAACGGATTCCCCTTCTGCGGCACGCACTACGAAGAGATGGAGCTCAGAGTGGCCACACAGCCAAAGCCTGCCGGGGGCAAGTTTGGGAGCTGGTCACGCCGCACGCCGTCGGCTCTGTCGTCCAGCGGCGGCGCAGAGGGAATGCCGTTGTCCTCGCGCGGCAGCTACGGAGGTACCGGCAGCGAGTGGGACCGCGAAGAGGAGGAGCGCCTGCGCAGACAGCGCGAACAGCTGTCGCGGGAGAAGGAGGAGTCCCTGATCAGGGCCGACATGGACCGGAGGAAGCGCGAGGCCCTCGAGCGCGAGAAGGCCCTCTACCTCACCGAGCTCGAGCGGAAGAAGCGCGAGATCGAGCGCGACCTCGACCTCCAGCAGTGGGGCCGGTCGACCGACCGCGATCGCGACCGTGACCGTGACCGCGACCTCAGTCTCAGCGCCAGAGAGCCTCGCGGCTTTGACAGTCGAGACCGAGATCGAGACCGAGACAGGGAGCGGTACAGGGAGAGCAGCGTCGGCCGCGATCGAGGAGACAGAGACAGAGAGAGGGAGCGAGACTACCATCGAGAGAGCAGCGTGGGCAGAGACTCGAGCTCCAGGGCGCGAGCCTACACGCGAGACGGCGGCAGCGACAGCCGAGACCTCAGGGAGAGGGAGAGGGAGAGGGACAGGGACCGAGACATCAGGGACAGAGACAGGGAGAGGAGCAGGGACAGGGACTCGAGAAGCGAGATCAAGGCCAAGAACGAGAAGGAGCTCCGGAGGGCGAGCGTCAACTACACCTCGTCGTCTTCGTCTTCGTCTTCCTCCGGGCGGAGACCACACTACTGATCGCATAACGATGGTGGCTATGACGAGGAGCAAGAGTAGTAGTTGAAAGAGGGAGATGGAGAAATGGAGATGGAGATAATATGGAGCAGTATAGTACTAGTAGTAGGTGAAGAAGAAGGAGAAGGAGAAGACGGAGCTGCATTGGTGGTGAATAAAAATATGTTGTAAGCTTGGAGTCGACTCATGCAAAATGATGATGGTGATGCGGTATCACACAGTGTATCCTACCCTCCTCAGTCACTGTGTCCTGGCCTGCACCCACTGAAGCACCTTGAGATGCTCTCCTCCCTTGGCTTCATTCTCACATGTCGTCTGGTCCCATGGACAGCCGTTGGCTCGCGCCCACTGGAGTACGTCGAGATGGCCGCCCTCGGCTGCATACGCACACGTCCACAAGTCCCAGGGACAGCCGTTGGCAACAGGAAACGAGACTGAGGCGGTCCACTTGGCTGAGGACCAGTCCCACCAGCTCAGGCATGAGCTCCTCCATATACGTCTGCGCCGGTGTCACGTTGTTGACTCTGTCTTCTTGGCACATCGTCATCGTCACCGATGCACAAAAGGGGGTCACAAATTTCATCTCGGTTTCATTTGCGGTGGAAGAAGCACTCGCTGCAGGCGCTCACGGTCCAGCTGCTCTCCAGTGTGTACCATTTGGACGACGGTGGGCAAGTGGACGAGCACAGCGTCTTGGTCACCTTTGGGTCCAATTTGTAGAGGTACAGGCAGCACAGGTCCTTGTCATTCGGCGGCATGGAGGTCGGCGTGGGCGTCGGCGTGTGCGTCGGCGTGGGCGTGGGCTTGTTGATCGGGCACGCGTACTTGGAAGTGATCCGAAGATTGTAGGTCTTGCTGGGCTCCTCGTTGATGTAACTTAGTTTAGCATCCTCCTCGCTCGAGTCGCTGTACCACAACCACAACCACAACCAACGCTCGCGCAGCGTCAGCCCATCAAGCACCTACCATTCATTGTCACCTCACATGTGCGTCTGGCCTTCCTCCAGTCCATGGACGTAATCGGGGGCAAGAGCGGTTGAACCCGGACAACAACGTACCACCAGTAGTGGATCACGCTCGCGCGGTCGTCCTCACCGCCGGTGAACGAGAGCGTGAAACCGTCCCCCTCGCTTGCGTTGGGCAGCTGGCCGAACCTGGCCGTCCTCTTGTTGCCGAGGTCGTGGTACTGGAAGGCTGGCAGCCCCAACTGGCATATGGCGGGCGTGCTTGGCCTCTCGGTCGAGCAGGTGATGTCGCACACTTGATAGAAGTAGTATTGGCCCCTGCGGTCCCTGGTAGAGAGGGCGACATGATAGCGCTTTTCCGCCAGACGGCGGAGGTCGTAGGCGTAGGAGCCCACCTTGCCCTGGCAGTCGCTCTGGGCCAACGTGACCGCGGCCCGTGCCCTGACAGGGACACCACACCATCTCTAAAGGTGGTTCCGCTGCTTGGCTCTCCGTAAAGAAGTCAACGCTGTTGCAAGGGCTTGGCGATTCCACGCGTTCGGAAAGACTCCGCTAGGATCGTCCTTTTACGTACTTGGAGAGAAACGATGTTTCTCTCCAAGTTTCTTTTCCTGTTTCACGGGACGTCAACGGTGGTCAACGCCAACACAACGGTTGGCGCTCAGCGTTGGATGTGAGCCTGCGTGCATCAGGAGAGCAGACAGACCTGCTTGTGAGTGCGAGCAGGCCTCTGCTGCCGTTGGTCCACTACGCACGGCCACGCACAGACTGCACCGTGGAATGTGGCAGCGACTCCCTTTCGTGTCTTGGCGCTCGCTCAGCCGCCCTCACACGCCACCCATCATTGGCACTATTGAGATGAATAAAATGTATTGAAAGTTTCGAACTCTGATTGCACCGTGGAGCGCGTTGTCGCCTCACAGTTGCAATTGAACCTGCCGACATACCACTGGTAGTGGATCACGCTCGTGCGGCCTTCCTCACCGCCGGTGAACGAGAGCGTGAAGCCTTCCCGCTCGCTGGAGTCGGGCAGCTGGCCGAACCTGGCCGAGGTCGTGGTACTGGGCTGGGATGCGCGACTCCTTCTGGCAGGTGGCGGGCGTGCTGTCCGTCATGGTCTGGCAGCCGCGCACGGCGCCGCATACGTGATAGTAGTAGACCCTCTGGGCCGAGTCATACGCCTGGAGGTCGACATTGCCGAGCTTGGCGGCCAGGGGACGGAGGTCGTAGGCGTAGACGCCCACCTTGCCCTGGCAGTCGCTCTGGGCCGATACCGCGGCCAAGGTGCTCAACAACAAGAGGGCAACGATCGTTGTGGGCGACATGCTTCTTGTCTGGTGCTGTGCGGTTGGTGTCCAATCTGTGTTTGTTGGATGCTTGCATCACTGGTTCATTTTCTGACCAGTGCCGGTTGGCGCGACACAACTTTTCGGCCGAGTGCGCACTCGCGAGAAACACGTTCAACTTTTCATCAACCTCCTTTTGCTCTCGAGGATTCAACCCTTCGCTCGCCTGGGGCACCTCCCGCGCATCGACCAAGTCGATATCTATCTACAACATCAGCCCGACTCTGGATGGAAGACCATCCTCTCCACGTCGCAGGTAACACCACGATCCTTGCTTCGTAAGTCGTCCTCCTCGCCTCGCCTGGCCTCAGATCTAAACTTGATGTGCTCATGTTTATATACAGGGGCACGTATACGGTCAATGGGTACTTTGCATGCAGAACATCCTCGACCTCGTCGGCCAGTACTTTTCATGTCCTTCAGCGGCGCCTCAGCCCCCAGTACGTAGTTAGCCTCCCCTCTTGCCCCCTTCACAGCTGGGCTCAGCTTGGCTCACATGTACGCACGTGCGCGTGACATCAGGCAAGGCGATGTTTGAGAGTGTGAGCATCCACTACACGCAGGCGACAGAGAAGACGACAAGCCTCATTGAGGTGAATAAAAATGTATTTGAAAGGATCTAGCTCTGGGCCAATTAGGACACGACTGTGCCGTGGAGCACGTTGTTGACCCTGCCTTGGCACATCGTCATCGTCATCGATGCCCAAAGGGGGTCGCGAAGATTGCCTCTCATGACTAGCGGTGGAAGAAGCAATCGCTGCAGGCGCTCACGGTCCAGTTGCTCTCCAGCGCGTACCCGCTGAACGACGGCAGGCAAGTGGACGAGCATAGCGTTTTGGTCACCTTTGGGTCCGACTTGTAGAGGTACAGGCAGCACAGGTCCTTGCCATTTGGCGGCGTGGGCGAGGGCGTCGGTCCGTCGTTGATCGGGCACGCGTACTTTGTGCTGATCCGAAGATTGTAGGTATTGCTGGGGTTCTCGTTGATGTATCTGAAGAACCATGAACTAAACTCGGTGCTCGGATCGCTGTGGGCCACAAGCACAATCACAACCAACGTCCGCGCAGCGTCAGCTCATCAAGCACCATCAGCACATTGTCCTCTCACTGAACAGTTGAACTGGAAAACTTACCATCTGTAGTGGATCACGCTTGCGCGGTCGTCCTCACCGCCGGTGAACGAGAGCGTGAAGCCGTCGCTTTCGCTGGCGTCGGGCAACTGGCCGAACTTGGCCGTACTCTGGCTGCCGAGGTCGTGGTACTGGCCGGGGACGCGCGTGTCCTTCACATATATCTATTTAGGATGAAAATTTTTTTAAAAAGGGTATTTTTGGTAGGGTGAAATGGTGTTAAACAGTCATCTGAATTTTCAGAGTCATCAGCAGAACTGGAGTCAGATGAGTCACCAGATTAGTCCTCACCAGAGTCAGAGGAGGAGGAGGAGTAGAAATCATTGTTGTCCTTCTGCCTTGGTTGCTCTTCTTCCTGTATGGAGAGGAGATTGACATGCTCTTGATTGAACATGACTCTGTTGTGTTAAATTCCTTGTGTTTCTATGCTCATTCTGATGTTTGGAATGCTGCCTGAAATTATGCAGATGTAGCAGTAGTTGCTGTTCTTGGCTTGAGGACCTACTGATGCCATCAAGCTTCCAGGTTCCTCCCCATTGGAGGTAAGGAATACAAGTGTATGAATCTATTAAATATAAATTACATGCTATTCTTGGCGGTATCAATGAACTCCAACATTTGTTCAACCTTCTTCTGTGTCCAGGTATGTACACCAGCACTAGAAGAAAGATCAACAAAAACTACATCAAACTTGTGGTCACATGTTGAAGACATGGACTTGTAGAATGTTCTTGTGAAGGAGCACATGGTTGTATGTCATGATCTCTGTGCTTCTCTCTGGGACATAGCTGTGCTTCTTGTGGGATCTCATCAAAGATATCTTGTGAGTAAGTCTTGGTGTGATGGTTGTAAGCAAACCAGTGAACAGTCACTTGGGGGCAAGTGAAAGATAACACAGAGAGGTGGGCACTTTGGCAGCCATCCTGCCTGAAACCCCATCCAACCATGAGCTCTTCTGGTTGGCCCACCTCCAGCAAACTTGCAGTCACGAGGCATTGAGCTAAGGGCAGGGAGTAAGCCCACAATGGGTGCAGGGAGAACCACATAGACTGGAGCATCAGGCTTGATGTTGCTGGTGGGCCAGTCATGCACTTGGAGCTCCACAGCCATGGACTTGGCACTGTAGGTGAAGTGGAAGTGATGAGGCTGTGAGTGCTGAGAAACCTCCACCATGTGAGGGGTGAGAAAGTTCTTCAGGGTAGTGGGAGAGTGATGCATAGCAGCTCTCCAGGAAGCTCTGACAGCCTGCTGGGCAGTAGACATTGTGGTCATGGAGCTTGATGGCTTAGCCAATGCTAAATTTGTGTAGACAAGGAGGACAACCAAGTCAGGAGGACACAACAAAGGCAAGCAGGCTGTGGCAACCAACACCACCAAACAACTAGTGACGGCAATGAGTTCTGATGAGGAGCTCACTGAGGTACAAATCACTTGTCTTTGTTTATCAGCAATAATAGTTGCTGACTATTGTTGCTGTTTTGTATTTCAGATTGTGCACAGAAGCTGGGCTCTCAACTTTGTGCAGCTCAAACAGAACTTTGTGACACACAAAGATGTTGTTGTGCCTCTGGCAGAGATGACAAAGTCAGGTACATCATTGCAGTAAAGTTCATTAGATCAGTGTTTGACCTACCCCTTACTGTGCTGTAATACTGCAGTGATGGCCCAGTATCATGCATATTTAGCATGCATTACTGTGTTTATAGTGGTGTTATGTATTATACTGTGGCAGTTGCTATCTTAACTGTTCTACTGCAGCAGTCACTGTGGTATTGCTGCTTTCTTTTCTGTTTTACTGTGGCTGTCACTGTGGTATTGAAGATATCTTTATCTTAGACCAGATCAAGTGTGACAGTCTCACCAAGGGCAAGGTCAAGGAGTATCTCACCATCTACAACAAGCTCAGGAGCTGCCCCCTGACAATGAAAACTCTTCATTACTACTGGTCCCACATGGGTGATCTTCCTTTCAACATCCAGTGGCTGCTAGGTAAGTCCTACTTATGCCATGGCATTGTGAATAGATTTTCTTTTGGCCTGGGTAGAGATTCATGCTTTGTGCACTAATGCTCACCTGGACTCAATCCCACTCCTTTCCTACTCTGGCATGCTACACAGTTTCTTGCTGCCTGTAGTGCCTTTCCTACAAGTTGAGGGTGTCAGCAGGCTAGAAGTCATCCAAGCATTGACTACTCTAATCCTCTTCCTCTCCTCACATGCACTATGGTAGCAGGTTCACCTATGTGCTTTTGGAGGGAAAACCAATCACAAAGCTGGGAGTTAATGGAAATATTAAGGGGACAGTATGGTTTGGGGCCTGTTTTTGGCGCCACCTGGTGAGAACTGTGGGGCCGTGGCCACCCCATCAGCGCTCAAAGAATGCTCCTCCTGGCCAAGAAGGGGTGCCTGGGGAATTCTGAATATGCTGGAGCTTCGTCCACTGCAGCAAAATTGACTTAGTGAAATTGGCAACTGTGGTTGTACAGCAAAAAAAATGCTGAGGCACAAATTGGCCACATATGGCTGAATTTCAATTGCCATTTATTGATTTCTGAGCACACCACGCCTGTGGGGACCTCTACAAGGCCCACAGACACAACATGCACTCCCATCATTTTTTTTCTTCCATTTGGTCATGTTTGGGTTTTTTATTTATATATTTTTTTGTTTTTTTGCCAATGACTAACATCAAGTTTGTCTAATCAGCTTGGCCAGCCTGCAAGGAGACGAATGTGCCCTTTTTCACATGAAAATGGGCCTCCATTGCATCAAACACATGAAGATGGGATGCCATGGCCCAACACTGGCCATCACTGACACCACATGGGCGCAAATTTTCAAAGGCATTTTTGGAGTGGTATTGGTACTTCATCATATAAAAAGTAATTAATGAATTTTAAATTGGGTTTGGGTACTTTTTGCTTGGGGTGGAGTGCAGACTTGGGCGTGAGGGTCATGTTTTTCAAATTTTTTCTCATACTTCAAATTTTACAGGAGATGACCTGGTCATCTGGCTGCATTCTTCGAGCACTGATGGGGTGGCCACAGCCCCACAGTTCTCACCAGGTGGCGCCAAAAACAGGCCCCAAACCATACTGCCCCCTTAATAAAAAAGGTGAAAAATTTTTTGGGTGAAGCTGTGGATGAATAAATCTGCTGGCTCTGTGAAGGTGAAAATATTGCCAGCTGGCTGGTACTGGGCGGGGACGTGGCTGACCAAGTTGATCTTGTTCTCCACCAGCATGATGGGCACCAGCTCAGTGTCCACCACCAATTAACAGTAGTGGGTGCATGCACCATAAGTGAGCATCTCATGTAGTGTTTGCTCATGGCCAGCTGTTGCTCCAGTCCTTTTGTTGTTGTTGCTGTTGCTGCTGCTTGACCTCTGGTCGCGTGCTGGTAGGGCGCATCCACGCAGTGCACAAACCTCTTCCATTGGATTCAGGAGGAGAAGACAAGCCACATTGAGATGAATAAAACGTATTGAAAGTTTCGTGCTCGAGGCCCACCAGACACGGACTGCGCCGTGGAGCACGTTGTTGACTCTGTCTTCTTGGCACATCGTCATCGTCATCGATGCCCAAGGGGGGGGGGAGTCACGAAGATCGCCTCTCATGACTAGCGGTGGAAGAAGCAATCGCTGCAGGCGCTCACGGTCCAGTTGCTCTCCAGTGCGTACCCGCTGAACGACGGCGGGCAAGAGGACGAGCACAGCGTCTTGGTCACCTTTGGGTCCGATTTGTAGAGGTACAGGCAGCACAGGTCCTTGCCATTCGGCGGCGTGGGCGTTGGCGTCGGCCCGTCGTTGATCGGGCACGCGTACTTGGAACTGATCCGAAGATTGTAGGTATTGCTGGGGTTCTCGTTGATGAATTTGAGTGCACTCGACGCGATGCTCGGGTCGCTGTTCCACAACCGCAACCACAACCAACGCCCGCCCCCAGCGTCAGCTCATCAAGCACCATCCGCTCATTGTCGCCTCACTGTTGCTGTTGTAGTAGAACCGGACAACGTACCACTGGTAGTGGATCACGCTCGCGCGGTCGTCCTCACCGCCGGTGAACGAGAGCGTGAAGCCGTCCCGCTCGCTGGCGTTGGGCAGCTGGCCGAACCTGGCCGTCTTCTGGTTGCCGAGGTCGTGGTACTGGGCGGGGACGCGATTGTCCTGCTGGCATGTGGCGGGCGTGCTGTCTAAAATGGTCTGGCAGAAGTCGTTGCTCACGACGCCGCACACGTGATAGTAATAGGCCTGGTTCGAGAAGTCGGTCGTCCAGAGGTCGACAGGTCCGATCAGGGCGGCCAGGGGGCGAAGGTCGTAGGCGTAGGCGCCCACCTTGCCCTGGCAGTCGCTCTGCGCCCACGAGACCGCGGCCAAGGCGCTCAACAGGCTCAACAACAAGAGGGACGCGAGTGTTGTGGACGACATGATACTTCCTTTCAGCCTGCGGTGGTGTCTGTGTTTGTTGGATGCAAAACACTAGTGGCGCAGATGGTTGACAGATATATATATCCACCAACGGAGTTACTGGTTCATATTATCGGGGACCCCGTTGAGCTGACGCCACAGCCGACGTGGCTGACTGCAGCAGTGCCGATTGGCGCGCCAACTTTTCAGCACCTGCGCTCTCGAGAGAAACACGTTCAACTTTTCATCAACCTCCTTTCGCTCTCGAGGATTCAACCCTTCGCTCGCCTATGGGGCACCTCCCGCGCATCGATAAAGTCAATCTTGTTCGCTACCAGCATGATGGGCACCAGCTCAGCGTCCACCACCTGATAGACCTATAACGCTAGTGCGTGCGTGTGTGCGTGCGTGCATCATAAGTGAGCATCACCACATGCAACCTGATCTCATGTAGCATTCGTGCATGGCCTGCATACGTACACTGTGTCACATGTCCCAAATGGGAGAGAGTGCATAGCGACAAGTCGTGTAAGCAATTGGGCCAATGAGATGCCTCTCGGTATGTGAGCTGCGTTCATCAGGAGAGCATACAGCCCTGCTTGTGCGACGAGCACCCCGCTTCTGCTGTTGGTCCACAGAATGGAGTTGAGCGCGCACGGCCGCGCACAGCTTGACTGCGCCGTGGAACACATCGTCGACTCCCTCTCGTGTCTTGGCGCTCGCTCTGCCGCCCTCACACCCATCACCGCAACATGCCGGCAGCTCATTGGGAGGGGGCAGCAGGAGTGAGTGTTGCGTGAGTGAGTGTGTACGAGACAAAGAGACAGCCCAACGCCTTGGCTGACATCTCGCCTGCGCCCTTGGGCACCTCCCGCGCATCAACTAAGTCGATCTTGTTCTCCACCAGCACGATGGGCAACAGCTGGGCGTCCACCACCTGGTAGACCTATGTTTACAATAGTGCGTGCGCGCGTGTGCTCCACAAGTGAGCATCACCAGCACATGCTGCAAGACAAGACGCCACGAACTTGGTCATGGTAGTGCCTCAGCGCACGGAATGATGCCAAGCTGGTGGACGAATAGACCAAGATGAACACGTGCCCCGAGCTAATGTAGCGATCCCGCACGGCCTGCACGCACGGTCACAGCACTGTGTCACATGTCCCACATAGAAGGGAGTGCAGAGAGTGAAGGAGCGTACGCTGTATTCTTCGGTATTCAGTTCGGCCGTGTCTAGCACTTCGAGCACGACCCTAGTCCCGTTCACCACGGTCTGCTTCCTGTACGTGTCCTCTGTGCTTGATCAACACCATCAAGTGTGGCGTATGAGGAGTGTGTCTTGTGCGCAAAACGAGTAGAATGCAAAGGGCACGGTACCGATGGTCGGATCGTACGCGGCGATGAAGATGTACTGGTCATTAGGCAGCTTCATGATTAGCATCATGTGTGGTGCGATGTGTGTGTGTGTGTTCATATGGTCTATATACGCGTCGTACATGATCAAACTGGATGACCAGCGCACTCTTGCCCACTCCCACGGGGCCCATCACAACCTATTACAACAGATCGCCAAGTTCAGCAGCACACACCCACGCACGCACGCACGCACGCACGCACGCACGCACGCACGCACGCACGCACGCACGCACGCACGCACGCACGAGATGGATCTCACTGTGTGGTGTGACTTGGCGCACTGGAGCAAGAGACGAAGCGGAGAGCGCACCACTTTGAACTGATCTTGCTTCAGGACAAGGTCGCGGGGCAAGTCGTCGATCTGGGTCGGTGGAAGCCGCACGAGGCCCTCGTTGCGACGGGGCACATACGCCCCACGCCACCACTCAAGCCCGACACGGCGCTCCCGGAACCGTCCCATCCACGACGGAGTGTCCGTCTCGCAGCCTCCGCCGCCTTCACCCTTTTCCTCAAAAAAAATAAAATTAATTAGAGAATGAAGAAGAACGAAAGCGGTGGGTGGGGGGGGGGTACGGTAGTGTGAGCGGAAGAAGAAGCGCCAGAGGGCGTCGTCGCGGCCCACCTCGCGCCAGCGGCGGCACACGAGCGCAACCCTCGTCGCCACGTCCTTCCACCCCACCAACCTGTTTCCACCCCCCCAGGAAAGGGCCGCCACTAGGTCAAAGCCGAGGTCGCCGTGTCCACCCCACACGTCATCGTCGTGTACCGGAAGGTGTGCACGAGGAGCTCGTCCGACAGTGCCTCCATCTTCCACTCAACACCTACCCAACTTGCTTGTTCTCGTAAGCACCCTCTTGTTTGCCATTGGTCCATTTTATTGAGGGCCGTGAGCCCCGGCTGATGTAGATCTTCATCAGCGTCATCAGGAGAGCAGACAGCGTGCTCGTTTTTTGCGCATGGGTGCACGCCTCTGCTCCTGTTGTTGGTCCCCCGTCGGATCGAGTTGAGCGCGCATGGCCAGGCACAGTTTGACTGCGCTGTGGAACACGTCGTCGACTCCCTCTCGTCCCACCACCCACCGCCCACCGCCACCACAACGCCAACGAAAGCGTCAGCCTGCCGCTCAGCTCATTGTGGCCCGGAGAGCAGGCGTGAGTGTAGTGTGCGCGTACGAGACAAAGAGACAGCCCAACGCTTTGGCTGCCATCTCGCCTGCGCCCTTGGGCACCTCCCGCTCGCCGTCCAAGTCGATCTTGTTCTCCACCAGCACGATGGGCGCCAGGTAGACGTCCTTTATTTGGTGGACCTATGATTACACTCACAAGTGAGCATCACTGCCGCTGCACACACACAAAGGGACAGCACCAGCAGCACACAGGGCACGCCACGGACCTTGGCATAGAATTGGCGCAGCGCAGAGAACGATGCCATGCTGGTGGCGGAATAGACCATGACGAACACGTCCCCCGATCTAATGTGTTGATCCAGCAAGTAACCCCGTATTGCCTACACACACACACACACACACACACACACACACACACACACACACACACACACACACACACACACACACACACACACACACACACACACACACAGCACATGCATTGTGGCGTGTTCGACCAGCAACTGACATCGTCACGTGCTTGCAAACGGGAGAGTGGGAGCGTACCCAGCATTCGTCCTGTCCAAGCTCATCAGAGACGTTGAGCACGATCCTAGTCCCATTCACCGTGATCTGCTTCCTGTACGAGTCCTCTGTGTGCGAGCATCAACATCATCATCGAATGTGTGAGTCGGCATTTACGGTCAAACGAGAAGAACGCAGTGGGGCGCGGTACCGATGGCGTACGATTCGACAAAGATGTCCTGTCATGATTGCGCAGCACGCCACCAATCCACCACCATACAAGGGCAGAGTGCAGATTAGCGGTGTGATGGTGTGATATGATATGTGATGTCACCGTCGTCGAGCTTCGCTCGTGGTCCCGGCATACCTGAACGAGCTGGATGACAAGCGCACTCTTGCCCACTCCCACGCAGCCCATCACGACCTGGGGGCAGCACCACAGATGAACCACCCTGATTGTCAGTAAATGTGTGCGTGTGCGGTGATGGTGATACGTGTGCGGTGGTGCGTGGTGCGTGTGCGGTGGTGGTGGTGCGTGCGTGTGCGTGTGCGTGGCGCTGGAGAAAGAGGCAGCGCACCACTTTGAACTCCTGGTCATCCGCAGGAACCAGGTCGGGCAGTTCCTCGATCCATGTCGGCGGAAGCCGCCTGTAGGCGGGCACACACTCCGCGCGATTCAACCCGCAACACCACTCGATCCCAGCGCGGCGCGCCAGGAACCGTTCCACCCACGACTCTTCCGCCTCGCCACCTGCGTGGCTCCTTACCTCCTCGTCGTGCTCCTCTTCTGTTGTGTTGTTGGCCCAATTAATGATTTTATTTTATTTATATTTTTTAAAATAATTATTTAATTTAAAAAAGAATGAAGCGAAAGCGAAAGCGGCGAGTGGGTGGGGGTACGATAGTGTGAGCGGAAGAAGAAGCGCCAGAGGTCGTCGTCGCGGCCCACCTCGCGCCAGCGGCGGCACACGAGCACGGCCCTCGTCGCCACGTCCTTCCACCCCACCAACCTGTTTCCACCGCCCCCCAGCCATGGGGGGGCAATAAATGATCAGAGGAGGAAAGACGAGAGGTTGACCACCCCGTCGTGTACCGGAAGGTGTGCACGAGGAGCTCATCCGACAGTGCCTCCATCTTTCTCGTGTGTACCTTGCCTGCTTGATACGAGTACGTGTCTCTTCGGCTTCATTAAACCTTGTTTGCCATTGGTCCATTTTTATTGGAGGAGCTAACCGAGACCCAATGCAGCACAACAAGCCGAGCCATCACGATCAGGAGAGCAGACAGCGTTTGCGCATGGGTGCGCGCCTCTGCTCCACCGAGTTGAGTTGAGCGCGCACGGCCAGGCACAGTTTGACTGCGCCGTGAAACGCGTCGTCGACTCCCTCGCGCATCTTGGCGCTCGCTCTGGTGTCCCCACCACCGCCACCGCCACCACAACGCCAACGAAAGCGTCAACACTCATTGTGGCGGGCGGATTAGCTGGCGTGAGTGAGAGTGTTGCGTACGAGACAAAGAGGCAGGCCAAGGTCTTGGCTGCCCTCTCGCCTGCGCCCTTGGGCACCTCCCGCTCGCCGACCAAGTCGATCTTGTTCTCCACCAGCACGATGGGCACCAGCTCGACGTCCATCACTCGGTAAACCTATGTTTACAGCCATAAAAGTGAGCATCACCACCACTGCACACACAAAGGGCACCAGCGCCAGCGCCAGCACCAACAAGGCACGCCACGAACCTGGTCATAGAATTGGCTCAGCGCAGAGAACGACGCCATGCTGGTGGCCGAATAGACCAAGATGAACACGTCTCCCGATCTCACGTAGCGATCCCGCATGGCCTACACACACGCACGCACTCCAGCATATTGTCGTGTGTTTGACAGCAACCGGGGGCGCACCGTCACGTGCTTGAAAATGGGAGAGCGGAGAGAGAGAGAGAAGGAGTGTACGTTGTATTCTTCCTGTCCAGCCGTATCAAGGACGTCGAGCAAGACCCGAGTCCCATTCACCGTGACCTGCTTCCTGTACGAGTCCTCTGTGTGCGAGCAACACCATCATCGAATGTGTGAGTTGGCGTGTGTATGTGTGTGTCATGCGCAAACGAGTGGGGCGCGGTACCGATGGTCGGATCGTACAACTCGACAAAGATGTTCTGTCATCATTATTGTGCAGCACGCAATCCACCAATCCACCACCGTACAGGGCAGAGTGCTGATTAGCGGCGTGATGGTGTGATGTCACTGTCATCGAGAGTCGTGGTCCTGTCCTACCTGAACGAGCTGGATGACAAGCGCACTCTTGCCCACTCCCATGCAACCCATCGTGACCTGTTTGGACGGATCGCCAAGTCCGAGGGCACCACAGATGAACCACCCTGATTGTCAGTAATTGTGTGTATGTGTGCGTGTGCGTGTGCGTGTGCGTGTGCGTGTGCGTGTGCGTGTGCGTGTGCGTGTGCGTGTGCGTGTGCGTGTGCGTGTGCTAAAGCAAGAGACAGCGCACCATTTTGAACTCCTGATCACTCGCTGGAACGAGGTTGGGCAAGTCCTCGATCCGTGTTGGTGGAAGCCGCACGCGGCCCTCGCTGCTGCGGGGGGGCACAAACATCGCGCGCCACCACTCGACCTCAGCTCGGCGCGCCCGGAACCGTTCCACCCACGACGCCGTCTCGCCGCCGTATGCGTGGCTCTTTTCTTCATCGTCCTCCTCCACTGCTTATGTTGTGTTGTTGCCCCAATTATTAATTTAATTTTTTTTAATATAAATAAAAATAAAAGAACGAAAGCAATTTTTTATGGCCCATGAGATTCGGCGAACAAGCCAGCCTGATCGTCGTCGATGGCATCATCATCATCGTGATCAGGAGAGCAGACAGCGTTTGCGCATGGGTGCACGCCTCTGCTCCCGTTGGTCCACCGAGTTGAGTTGAGCACGCACGGCCAGACACAGTTTGACTGCGCCGTGGAACGCGTCGTCGACTCCCTCTCTTGTCTTGGCGCTCGCTCTGTTGCAACAACCCCCCCACCACCGCCACCGCCACCACAACGCCAACGAAAGCGTCAACACTCATTGTGTGGCGAGTGGATAGCAGGCGTGAGGAGTGAGTGAGAGTGTGTACGAGACAAAGAGACAGCCCAACGCCTTGGCTGCCATCTCGCCTGCGCCCTTGGGCACCTCCCGCTCGCCCACCAAGTCGATCTTGTTCTCCACCAGCACGATGGGAACCAGATCGGCGTCCATTACTCGGTAGACCTATGTTTACAGTCATACGTGAGCATCACCACCGCTGCACACAAAGGGGCACCAGCAGAAGCACCAGCTCCAGCACCAGCAAGGCACGCCACGAACCTGGTCATAGAAGTGGCTCAGCGCGCGGAACGTTACCATGCTGGTGGCGGAATAGACCAAGATGAACACGTCCCCCGATCTCATGTAGCTATCACGCATGGCCTACACACACACACACACACACACACACACACACACACACACACACACACACACACACACA